>CM059020.1:38361493-38609623 GCA_030272315.1 Paspalum vaginatum | reverse complement strand
GCCCGTACCTTCGGTGGTCCGGGGCCGCCTCGTGCCCACAGGGCACGGGGAGGTCCGGAGCCAGCGCCCTCGGTGGTCTGGGGCCGCCACGTGCCCACAGAGCACGGGGAGGTCCGGAGCCAGCGCCCTCGGTGGTCCGGGGCCGCCACGTGCCCACAGGGCACGGGAAGGTCTCGCGCTGCCACGTGCCCACAGGGCGCGTGGCGGGGCCTCCAGGCGGGCGCCTCGCCCACCTGCTGCATTTATTGCGGGTAGGCAGGCACGCCCCGATGCCGCTGACACCACGAGTGTCAGACGGGCGTGCCCCCGTTGCTCGCCGACGCCGCCGCTGTCAGACGGGCGTGCCCCCATCGCCGCTGGCAGGCGGCGGCGGCGAAGCAAAGGGGCGCGCCTTATCGAGGCGCGACGGCGATAGCAGGGCACTACAGTTGATTTTCCCGGCTACACTGGGGTCTATATTGAGTAAACAAGTACGCTGTACTCATCATGAGCCGCGCCACGCGCGGCGGCCCGCTCAGCCTAATACTAGGTAGCGGCGCTACAACGCTACTACGAGCGCCTGTCCTGTCACGCATGCTGCATTCGCCTGCCCCTCGCCTCTGAAGCCTCTCAGTCGGTTTAGCAGCCGATGGGACAGGACGGCGTAAGCAGGGACGGCGCGGCGCCGTATCCAGACGACAGGACGATACGCGGATTCTCCAGGCCATACCAGGTCGCGTCGTGGTACAGGCGCAAAACAGGGAGCGTTGACATCAGGCACAAGGATAGAGCTGTAGCATAGAGGAAATGGTCCGGGACCACCTGTCGGGGCCCGGCCACCATGTACATGCCCCCCTTGGCTATAAAAGGGGAGGCTACGCGACAGGCTCCTCAGACCAGACACACACTCTCGACAGGCTCTTAGGTCCAGACAGACTCAACCCCAAAGCACAAGCACTCAATCTTCACTGTCTTCTCCTACAGACAGGAATACAAGAACACACCCACTGTGGACGTAGGGTATTACGCTCCGGCGGCCCGAACCACTCTAAACCCTCTCGTCACCATCGTGCCACCATTGACCAGCTAACAACGATCGCTCCCCCTAACTACTCTTAGTACTTAGGATCTCGGCCGGGTGCATTCCGCCACCCGACCAGGAGCACGTCCGCTCCGACAAGTGTATACAACAATTGAATTAAACCATTGCAACATTGATATCTTAAAATCCAAGAGGTCGCACGGAGAGAGATGCGGACATACCACGCCGCGGTGCTCACCAGTTGCCCCCCGCCAGGTTGCTGCACCATGCGTTCACCCACAACGCCGGTCCTCGACTGTGTCCGCAGGAGCCGCTACGTGGACGACGCCACGGCGGAGAGTAGTGGGACGGCGGTGAAGAAGATGAGGTAGGCGACGCCGAGGTGGTCCGGGGCCGCGGTCACCAGGACGACGCCGGCAAGGGCTTGCAGCGGTGCTGCCGTTTTCAAGTCGCCGCCAGCCATGGCTCGGGATCTCGGATGGATGACGGGTGGGTGCTGTGGGCTCGCCGGCTCGGCCACAGAAAGGGGCCGTCACGCCAGAGACAACGGAAGACGGACGAGGAGGCAGGGCGCGTGAGGAAGAGGTGCTTGCCGGCAGCGGTGGCGATGGCGAAGAGCGCGGCGGGGCAGAGGATGCGAGCGGGGCGGCGATGCGGTTGAGAAAATGGCGTTGGGCTGTGCTATTTATCCCCTTGTCAAGAGTAGAAAGGCGGTAGAGTGGGCCCAGAACCGTCCGGAGACTCCATTCCCGTTGACTATTTGATCTGAATCCAACAGTTGAGATATTTTTTATAATCACTTCCTCTTTTCTTCTTCCTCCCGCACCCGACGCCTCTCGCCCTCACCCTCTTCCTCTCGTCCTCGCCCCCTGTCGCCGGTCGCGCTCCCCGCCTCTGGTCCCTCCCAGCGTGCCGCCGCCACCCACCACCACCCTCTTTCCCCGTCTACGGTGCGGCATCGAGCTCCGCCGTCTCTCCCCTCCTTCCCCATCTTCGGCAGCCGCCCCCGCCGCCTAATCCGGTTTCGGCCAAAGCGGCACTGCGACTCCCCCACCGCCAACCCTCCCCAACTGCCGTCCTCCCCTACCCGACCGACGGTGCCCTCATCGCTGGTCTTAGCCGCCGGCCACCCCGCCACCACCGCCGGGCCGCCCAGCCGCCCACGACCCTCCTTCTAAGGCTCTAGGTGGAGAAGAAGACCCGTCGGCCCCCCAACCCTGAAACCCTAACCCCTAGCCTCCGTCGACGGTGACGACAGCGTGATGGCGAGGCGACGACGGCGCGACGAGGAGGCAACCCCGAACCCTTCTTCTCCTGTGAGCTCCCTCCCCCTTTTTCCCTCTTCTTCCGGCGTCGACTGATGCATTTGCAAAACATGAATCGACTGATGTTTAGCATATCTCAATTTAAAAACATAAAACTCAAATTTTGTGGTAAAAATGGTTTTATGCTAACTCATGAGAACTTATCGGGCCCTACGTGGTGGAGATCGGAGAACACATAACGGACTCATGAGAACATATCGAGATATTATTGAAAACAAAGTTCTATTGAGCAACCAAATACCATTTGAGCTAGAGTACCACGGTCTTATATAAAAAGGTATGAAAAGTAATATTAAGAAGCTATGAAATACATTTCTTTTGAATAAGGCCTAAGTCTATCCGTGCATTATTCATAGGAAGAAGTCCATTTTTATAATCGAACCATTGTTTGAGTCTAAGTTTGACCATCATACTCCAAAATCGAATATCTTCGATCATCAAACTATTAAAACCAGACACATTTGGTCCTCCAAGTGGCTTCAAGGGTGTTATTTTATTTTAAAAATAACAAAAAAAGATTTAATCTCTCAAAATTCATAACTCATCCATTTTAAATTAGAAAAATATAAAACTAGTACCAATTTTTTCTGAAAATACAATCCATCCGTTAGTACTATGTTTTGATACCAATTTTTTCTGAAAATACAATCCATCCGTTAGTACTATGTTTAGAGTTATTTGGATCCTATTTGCAGTTCCTTCTAGTATTTTATTATTCATAGTTGTGTCTATTATTTATTATATAAGTTGTCATTTTCTACTTTACTTTATGTTGATTGAATGATTAATTGAGTGCATGATTAGTTGATTATATGATTATATCTAGCTTATTTGAAACATATTGTTTAATCGTGCAACCAATGCAAAACAAACTTCTAGGGATGTTATGCCTAAACTTCTAAAAAGGATCTATATATGGTGGAGCCTACATCTATGAGATTTGTGTAGCCTTATTTATTTTATGTACTCTTAGCCAGTTGAATTCTTTTGGGTGATCTTCTGATTTGATATAGTGCAAAATAATAATACATATAAATATTGTGCGTGTATATGAACAATAAAATATTAGAATGGGGGTAATGAATGAGATCCATATAACTCTAAGTAGAGCACTATTGGATATATTGCATTTTTAGAAACATTTTGGTATTAGTTTCATATTTTTCTGATTTAAAATGAATCAGTTATGAATTTATGAAGACTAATATTTTTTTATTATTTCCAAAAATAAAAACCACCCTTGAAACAGTCTGTGAGACCAAATATGTCTGGTTTGAATAGTTGCATGGTCGAAGAAACCTGGATTTAGGGTTTGATGGCCAAATCCAGACTCGGACTATAGTTCGCTGGTCAAAATTAGACTTCTGCTTTATTCAAAATCAATACTTTTTAATTAGTATAAAAATGTCTTCTCCTTATCGGCTTAAGCTCCCTCTAGTCACTTGAGAGCGAAAATTGGTGAAAAGTTGGTGGCAAGTTGAGGTGATCTCGTGGCATTGATTTTCGTTAGGTGTACTATATATGTCAAAAAAAAAAAACTGCATAAGCTCAATTTTTCCTTTGTTGGACATCTTGATGCTTTCCCACACAAAAACTAAAATCATTATAATTTATATTTCAACAAAATATAACTTATGTTGATATGGTGTACTTGTAATTTGTAAATATTTGCTCGTGCATGTACGAATACGTTAACGGTCAAAATTTGAATAGTATAATGTGAAATTATCAATTAGACCAAGTCCACCAGATTGTTTATACCGTCTTCCGGTGCCGTACGGACAGAGTGGAGTTTGAATATATACGATGTGCCGGCCTCAGCCTTATGCTTGCAAATATAAACTGAATTCAGGTTCTTCACACTGTGGGAAGCTCTGTACATTGTGTACACAAGCATGGCAGTGCATATATACATATGAGATGTACAAAAAGTGTATCAAGAACCACCAGCAGGCACCAGTCCTGTAAACTCGAAGAAAAAAAACTCGGGAAGGAGCAAGTTGACGACCGGCATAAGCATAACAGAGAGGGTAAATAACCAGGTTAAGCAGCATCCACATAATCTGCAGATTGAAGATCACCTGTACTGGAATCTGTCATCATAGACACAAGGATATCCCCAACCCCAGGCATTGTAGTCGGAGCAGCGATATTGTCAGAGAGGAAGGATTGCTCCACCACCCGCGCAGCCAATTTAATTCCTTGTCTAGCTACTTCGTTGCGAATAACTGTCGATAGCGCCGATGATCCGTTCCCTGTTGCTGGTGGATGAGGAGGAGGAGGGGAAGGGACGACCGGAATCTCCAGGCCTACCTGAGTCGCCGTCGCCGGAACAGGAATAGGGACGGGCACCTGAGGCAGCGGATCCTGCGGCGGTTGGTCAATCGCGGACGGCAGCTTGACTGGTTCGGGAGGTGCGGAAGCTACTGTCGGCGGCGCCGGCTCCTGGTTTGATGCGGTGGATCCGTTGTTGTTGTTGCCTTGGGCAGCAGGAGGGAACTGCGGTTCCCCGGTCTTGGCAGGAACTGCTGGCGCCGCCGCCGCCGTCGCTGCTTTGTTGGGCCGCTGCGTCCGCATCATGATGTAGGAGGCGATGCCGAGCGCCGTGCGGCGAGGGAGAGCACGCCCGCGCCGGCGAAGATGCCGTCTTTGAGGTAGTAGCAGTTCGGCGCGGTCGTGCGCACCACGTTGGCGTTCCACGCCGCCCCTTCTATGAGCAGCACCCACGCGATCACCGCCGCTATCCTGCTCGCCTCGCAATCGCAGGACGTCACACGTACATATATACATGATAATGGATCGTTTCTCACATATATAAATATAAAATATATGCTCGCGCGCGGGGCCGTCGCTCACCATGAGGCGACGGCGCAGACGATGCCGACGATCCGCTTGGTCTCCGATGGTATGGAGCGGGATTTGCAGCAGCCGCAGCAGCCGCCGACGGCCGAGAAGGTCACCTGCGCCGCCAGCAGGAAGACGAAGGCGCAGATCCCCAGCCCGAGCGCGGGGTTCTGCGGGTAGATGCACTCGTCGCCGTACACCAGTATGTCGTAGGGCTGCATGCAAGATTATATTGTACGAGTAGTTCAGTTCAAGCAAGTAATTAAGCTCAGTAGATCACAGCCAACAAGCTCATCATCCTGCATCTTAATTTACAAAACTAGCTTGTACTAGTGCAGTGCTAGGCTGCTAGCTCTTACTGTGAGTTTTGTCCCCTCGGCCGAGAAGCCCAAGATGGCGCTCAGCACACCCAGAGACCCAATCACAGCGGACACGATGATTAGGATCTTGTCCATTCCTGTGACCTTTCTTCTCTTCCTCTGACTCCGGCTGGCACGAGAGAGTGAGAGATGCTTCAGGGTCGTGGCTCTTATGTCTCTACGACCAATATACATGTGCACGAGTATATAGGTGGTGCGCACCACTGTTTGGAGGGGCTTCACAATACTGTGCCCCCCGTCGTCCCCTCTCGGGCGACTCGGGGGCAAAAAGTGCTGCCACCCAGTGCTGCTCCCCGCCGACCTCGCCGGCCGCTGCCGCCGGCGCTCGCCAGCCGGCGGCAGCGCCCTAAGGCGGCCTCACTGCGCTCCACACATCCTTTCCCTTCTCTCTCTCTTTTCTTTTTCCCAGCCCCCTCCTTCTCGCCGTCGGCGCCACTGTCTGTCCGTCTCCGGCCGGCCGAATCCACCGGGCGCCGGCCTGATCTGCCCCTGCAGGGCCGCGTCCACCTCCGCAGGGGGCCTGGAGCCTGCCTCACCCGTCGCGCAGCCCGTCACCGCCGGGTGCCGATTGTTGCGTCGCCCTCGCCGGCAGGTCCGCCCCTGCTCGGGCGTCTTGCCCGTCCGAGGGCCTGGGGGCACGCGCTTCATTGCACGCCGCAACTACGGGGGGCCTGGATCGCGAGCGGCTGCGCCTGCCGCCGCCGGGGGCCTAGGGCCTGCCTCGTCTATCGCGCTAGCCGTCGCCGCCTGGAGCTGGCCGTTGCGCCACCCGTCTAGGGCCGGCCGTCGTTGTTGCTGCCACCAATGGCCGCTTTGTTTGATCTGGGTTGTAGTATGTCTTCCCTTCTTGGGTTGAAGATTAGCTCCCCTACTCATGTTGTAGCTTTGCTCCCTGTTGTGTCGCCGGTGGTTCCTTTGCTCGGGTCGAAGCTTTGCTCCCCGTTGTGTTGCTGTTTGTTGTTGTGGCCATGTTGCGGAGGCGGAGCACCCATTTTGAGTGTGTTTTCTTGGTTCGTCGTGGCTACCTGATGTTCCACTCGCTGCGGGGTTGGAGTTTTAGGGTTTGGCGAGTGAAAGCTCCGTTGATAGCGGCTTCGTCTTGGACATAGTTACCCTATTGAGGGTGTTATGATTGCCGCCCTAGTCTTTGTTCATGCGAAAGCTTTGGCCGTTGGCCAGGTGGTGGCAGCGGTCCGAGTATCGTTACCCTTCTTAAAGGCACTGTCTCGGATCCTCTCCGTAGTTGAGTTTGAATTGTGGAGTAGCCCCAGGACTTCTTTTTCTTTCGGATTGTAGTGGGTTTCTTGTTGTGGTGGGTACTGGTGTGTTGAGAGGTTTCTCTTCTTTTACTTTACTTTTCCATAGTTTGTAAGCCGCGGCGTACTCCCTGTAGATGTAATTTGCTATCTTTTTAATACAAAGACATGACTTGTATCGCGTTCGAAAAAAACACTTGTAGTGTTTTGGAGAGAGCTCTCAGATACCGGACATGCTAGGTCGATTGGCACAAGCAAATGGAACGTATACTAGCCACCTCCATTTCACAAAAGGTGTAAAAAAAGGACCATCTAAGACGTGAAATACACTTATTGGATGCCTCGGTTTATATGGGATATAGTCGTCATCTTAGTGTTTGGTTTAAGAGCGAGTTATGATGTAATGGCTCTATCCCAGATTTTAAGGATGGAACGGTTTCATTCTAGATTTCAGGCATAGGATGGCTCTATCCGAATTTTACCACTCTGGCCTACTGTCATTCTCATATCCTAGATGGGATGGCTGCGTTTTAACTTTTTTTTTGGAGCGGGTCCACCCCGAATTTCAGAGGATGAATCTATCCTACGACTTTCCAACCAAACACTATAAAAATTGGGATGGAATGGCTCCATCGTACCTCATCCTCCCAACCAAACGGACCCTAAAGGATATGCACCCATCGGGTGGATGGGTCTTGAGATTTAGACTAGTCCATCAACCCATGTTCTTCCACATGTTAGAATCCTCAAATACATGCATATGTTAACATCCCATAGATAATTTAACAAGAATTAAACGCATGAGAAGCCCTCAAACTTCTGTGGTGTACTAGATAGGTCCATGAACTCTCAACATGCATTTCTAGCATCCTAAACTTGTTAAGTGATGCACCACGGGTCCATAGCCCTTTGTTTTATGTTTTTTCTTTTTTAATTAGGCACCTAGAATGTTTTATCTCTCGTACTCTCCTCCATTATCCCTCTCCACTGCAGCAGGAAGGAGCTCGATGTCGTCTTCTACTCTTGCTCGGCCATCACCACCTCGACCACCGTCAGTTGCGCCTCTTCCTCATCGTGCCTTCTTCTTCTTGGTCACCCTCCCACCGCCTCCTCCTTGGCTGCCTTCCCCGCCTCCTCCTTCGTCGACTGCCCTACCTCTTGCTCCTCTGCTGCCGCTCTCCTACCTACTCCTCTGCTTCCCGTCGCCCCCTCCATCGTTCGCCGCCTCCTTCACCCTCCACAACCAAAGATTTGGCAGCGCCTCCCCTCCTCTGCCTGCGCTGATGGTGGGGCACAAGCAGCGGCAGGCCCGTCTCGGATGTGGCCATAGCGCAGCTGTGGTGTAGGGAGGCCGTCGTCGATGGCTAGCGTGGTGCGAGGAGGGGGAGGGACGACGTCGGGTAGTGATGGACAAGAGGAGAAGCGGCTCCAGGTGGCTGTGAAAGGGAGGAGCGAGTGGTAGTGGTGCTGGAGGCAGCTAGCGTGGCGTGGGAAGGCAACAGAGAGAGGCGGTGAAGAAGAGTAGAGTCGGTGACCAATGCTCTGCTCGGTGTGACAGCGGTGGCTCCATGCAGATCTGGTCTTGGCTGCAGCGGATCCAGCGCTGGCGGTTGCCGGCGTGTCGTGTGGAGATGACAGCGCAGATGAAAAGGGTAGAAGGCCGCTCCCCCTCAGCCTTGGCCACAGCACTAGCCCTAAAAAAGGGTGTCGGGTGGCCATGGACGAGGGAGGAGGTGGGACGACGTCGGGCAGCTGCTGACAAGGGGAGGAGGAACCAGGGAGTAGAATATTCCATGGGCTTAATTAAAAAAATAAACATAAAACAAGTTGGTATGGACCTGCAGTGCATCGCTTAACAAGTTTATGGTGCTGGGAATGTGTTTTGAAAGTTCGTGGACTTATCTGGTACACCACGACAAGTTTGATGGCCTCTCATACATTTAACTCATTTAACAATGACAAAAAACGTTAATTAATTGTTTTTTAGGAATTAATAAAAAGTCCAATCATGTAATAGAGATAAGGCCAAGGAGCTTGTAGTCCAATGGAAAATAAATCTCTTTAACGGGGATTATTCCTCTTAATGAAATCACGGGTTCGGTTTTTTCAAAACCCCCGTGAGGTTTATTCCTCTCCGTGAAATCCTGTGGGGCTCGTTTTTAAGAGATAATAGCTAATAGAGAGGCTAATAAACTTTAATCAAGCCTTACATGCTAATTGATAGTCCCAAAACCTAGCTAAAGTGGTGCGATGGTTCACACATATCGAGAAAAGATAGTTGTGCCTATCCTGTCTCGCACACATGTGTGCAACCAGATGCATTTAAACGAAGGATAATCTATTAACCAATGTACACATTCCCAACAACCTATTGGCCGCTAGTATACAGACATCATCACATCATCCTGGTAAACTTTAAGCTCTAGCCCATCCAAAATTCCAAACGTGTCCAAAGCACTTGGGTTTTTTATATCAAGCCAGACATGGCTCCAGCAGGAGGATGTTCACATGGTACAATCAACGCGTCTTCAATTATCTAGCAGTTTAGCAGTATACAAGCGCTTCCTCATAGTTCATGCGGCACGGCAACAAGAATCCTTGGAAGGTACTTCCGAACGGTACTCTCTTGTTCTTCTCCCCAAAACGATGACAGAGACTGGTAGACCGATCAGTTTCACACTGTGTTGGCACTATCCATTTAATTTAGTACAGTGTGTATTGACATGCAATCTCTTGTTGTCCAAAAGGTTTCAATAGGTGTGGTAGTCGTTCTCAAAAGTGGAGTACAAAAAAAATGTAGCCATCATCACCAGAATACGCAATTAAAGATGAAACCAAAATTTCAAGAGTCTTAGGTTAATGTGACTGCTATCTTGTATAATGGACAGAGAGAGACACATTTGGCAACGTAAAATTAACAAACATAACTAGATTGACCACCGCTGAATATGTGAATTAAGTTAGATTATCTTGAAATTACTACTACTTCGTTCACAATGTAGCTAGGTTTAGACCTTTTTCAGACATATTAAAAAACAGTTGCTATTAAATAGCAAGTTTGCCCTTCGTTAACCTTGTCCCATTAGCCATTAGGAGTCACAGGAGGCACAGGAGGAAGATTCTGAGTTCTGCCCCCCTGTTTACTCTGGAGAGTTGGCGAGTTTGGAAACAGAGAGCAGCAGTCTCAGACTTCTCACCGTGCAGGAGCTTCTGCGGGTCATTTGAGTCACGCGGGTGCCGCAGACTCTTGGTGCTCTCTTCTGCAGTAGTCAGGGTTAGTTGTAATTTTGCTTCGTTCTAGAAAAATGCATGTGCATTGCAACCCCGTGTATAACTCTTAATGTATTGCTTTAGTATGAATTTGGCCACTGTTTCTGTGTGTCACACCAACTTAAATAGAATTTTGGAATTTGGGCACCCATTTCCGTGTGTCATACCATGATAGATTATTGATGCCATTTTCTGTAGATTCTTACCGACTTCAAAAGAATTTTGGGATGATTTCAGCTACATTAGAAAGATTATCTTTTTAGCTTTCTATCAATATATATAACATAAAAAACGGAATGCATATACGATCTAGGTGTCTTTTTTCACGATCTTATTATGTAGATTCCGGCCGACTTCTAAAGAATTTTGGGATGGTTTCAGTTGGAACAGAAAGATTATCTTTTTAGCTTTCATACATATAACGTCAAAAATAAAGTCTTTATGCGACCTTGGTGTCCGTTTTAGTATGGTGTGCTGCTGCAGTCCGAACCGAACTCCAGAATAAATTTAAATTCCATTTGGATTTGGATTAAATTTGTTTAATCAATTTAAGGGAGGGTGGACAAAATCTTTTGGCAGAAAAAACCCTCTATTTATTATTGGGTGTGTGTGTATATATATATAATAAATTTGGCGCATGCCATGGCATGGCGTCTCATGTGTTTTTTGGAAAAAAAAAAACTTCGTCTTATTACATGTGCGATATAGTTGCAGTGCCTTCTATATGGGTTTACATGCTGTGTTAATTTTGAAAAGAAGGTTTGCAATTTGTTTGCATGCTGTCATGTTTAGAGAGAGCCTACTATCGGGAACAACGGAGGAGCATTAGCCTCTTATCTGCACAACTGAAATCGATATTGTGAATAATACCAAGCTATAATCCATCACCCCGTTTGTCGTATGTTGCCTACCATGTTGCGGAAAAAAACAAAAGCTCACGATCACATGCATAACATCCACAAATTGAAGACTTCAAAACAATACCACTTGGAAACAACTTTGCACGATCATTCATTAACAAGCTAGGCTGAGTCTTGCAGATCGTCTATCCCATTATCTATATTCAAACTTTATTTCGTGTATCCATTTTTGCACCGTAGACAACCACATAGATATGAGTACAATAGTGGTATCATCCTCAGAGCCATCGTGCTCAGAGAAAGGGTCCACCGAGCCACTGAGCTGCACCCGATCTAACCTACCAGGAGAAAAGGGACCCGCATGATAAGGCTGAGAGTCTAGGGGATTTAGGGTGGACGCCGGCGCCGGAGAGGCGAGCGACAGGGGCGAGGGCGAGCACTCCAGGGAGGAGCACTGAGGGGAACCCTTCTCTTTGTGTATCAACCCTTACTGGCTCGCTCCAATTTCGTCGCTAGCTATTTTGGTGCTATGCTGTAGTGACTTTAACGAGGTGTCGGTCTATTTGAAAACAAAATCAAATGAAGAGATATACATCCAAGTGCTTTCACAAATGAACCACATTTGAATGGATCTACTCTTATTTGCACAACTGAAATCGGTATTGTGAACACAATACCAAGAAATAATACATCACTCCGTTTGTATGTTGCCTAGCTACCATGTTGCAGACAACACAAAGGCTCACGATCACACGCGTCAGCAACACATCTACGAATTGAAGACATTAAAATAATACAACTTGGAAACAACTTCGCAGGAACATTCACCAACAGCTCGTTACAAGATATATACGAGTATAGTAGTGGTCCTGCGCCTTCTTCTCAAGTGTCATCCAGACAGTTGGGCGTGCCCCTAACGTAACCCTGAGCAGGAGGATCGAACGAACTTGGGTACGTTTCGGTGCTTATCCTTGCGCTGGGTGCGGCTATGGCGGTGGCCCTTACCCCTGTGCGGGCCGCTGCGGCAGCTCGACGGCGACCGCGGCCTCCGCCGGACGCTGGCCGTCTGGCTTATTAGCAGGCTCGGCGGCACCTTGTTCCAGCGTAGGCGCAGCCATCCCCGCCGGCGCGCGGAGAAAGATGCAGGACTTGATCCCGAACGAGGTGGCGACGAGGCTCAGCACAGCCGCCTTCGTGAAGACGCCGGCCCTGACGACGTGGCACTCCACGTCGTCGCCCGAGAAGATGGCCGCGCGCGATCCGGGCGCGTTCAGGCTCGCGCCTGCAAAGTAGAACACGCCAGCAAGCAACGCCGCTATCCTGCGCATGCATAATATATGTACCCACCATGACTGAGCATAATATATATACCATCGGTACGTTTTCGTTGACATTTGATAATACAAATAGCTGCTTAACTAAGATTAAGAGCCATCTGTATATATCGTTGCAGACGATGCACACTCACCACGAGAGGACGGCGACGATGACGCCAATGACCCGCCTCCTGGCCTTGGGCTTGGAGGCGCCGCCGCCTGGCCTGCAGCAGCCGCAGCAGCCGCCGGCCACCAAGGCGATGATCTGGGCCACGAGCAGCAGGAGGACGGCGCAGATCCCCAGCGTGTGAGCGGCGTTGGCCGGGTAGATGCACTCCCTGCCAGACACGTGGATTTGAGCCGGCTGCAAGCAAGAACAACATTAATCCATCACCGCGCGCCTTGCAGGCAATCATACTCGTCACTCATGCAAACATGCATGCCAAGACGATCGCGAAGTGGTAACACAGATTACCGTGAGTCTTTTGCCCTCGGCTATGAACCCCAGCACGGCGCTCGTCACCCCAAACAGCCCCACCATGACGGTCAGGAGCACCATTACCACAGTCTCCATTCTGCGCCTGATGTGAGCCTAGCTCTGTCGTCTCTCGATCTATCGGTCGCCGGCCGTGAATCTGTTATCAGTAGTGAACTATATGCTCGCTCCTGTTTATATAGAGTGACACTGTACTTGTGCGAAACTTGGAAATGCCGCCGCCGCTGCAGGTTATATATCGCGACAAATTCATGAGTAGTATATAGTAGTAAACGCCAGCCTACTACTACTATACTACATATAGTAGAAAGAAGGTTGCATCGATCGCACCATCTGGCAACTGCCGGGCATTTTCCAGGGTACGTACGTTAGTGCGTCGCGCCTATATATAGTATCGCTAAAATGAAAATATCCAACTAACTTAGGCGAAGATATCGATGACAAGCAGGAGTGGAACGAATGGATGAACATGACATGGTTACAAGAGGACACGGGTGGATAACACCGGCAGTAAGTTGCAAAATGTTTCCCAGTGTTTTTTCTCCGGCCCGGCCCATGTTCATCAGAACGCACAACAGGTACAATGAGTGGTGAGCAGGAGGTATTGTGATGAACTGATTGATGACCACGGGTTGCTTAATCCAATCCAACGCGGATGATGAGTGCAAGCTATAGACTTTGGCTTTGATGACAACTCCCGAAGGCCCCACATACCTTTGAGCCAAATAAATTTCGAGGATGACGGACTTGTGCACCGATTTGATTGGGGCAGACTATCTGTATCCCTGGAAGCAAACTAAAGCATGATTGGGTTATATATATGACCATTGTTGTTCCCAAGCATCAGGGACCGATTGATGCACTGCATGTTACTTGCCATAACTAGCAACTGAACTTGAGCATTTTGTGTGATTGCCCAGGATATAAACATTCAGCCAGATTTGATTTGGACAGCAACAAATTTGAAGGATCAAGAAACTCTTTGTTGACAGCAACAAATATTATCTTCGACTTGCAGTAGAGCCAAAGACCATACAGAGAAAATGGTGTCAAGTAGCACAGGAGTTGATGCCCTGTAATACGATAGTAGCTGAACGCCTGAACCATAGCAGAAATTTCAAGAACACACCGATGCTGCGGCAACTACCACCGTTTCCTCCTTGCTCGATTAATTCAACCCTGCTCGAAGCAGCTCACCTATGGCGTCACCGTCTCCCTGCTGCACACTCTCTAGTTGCCGAAACGTGCTGTTCTCACGTCAGTTCCAATATGTAGTCTCTCCTGCTTTGTCTGGTTGATGTGTCAGGTTGTATCCCGAGTTTGTCATCCTCACCCCTCCTATAAACTTTACTTTGCTCAATATTGTTATTGAGCATCTGAATGAAGTAGGTGGGGAAGTCTCCCCCAGACCCCCCCCCCCCCTGAATCCCTCAACAAAAAAAAACCGAACCTGCAGGTGCGGTATGTCGTCCACAAGCTTGAGATTATGAATTATGAGTATTAATGGCAGAAGCAAGGCATAAATGCTCTAGAACAATAGTCCACAATGATTTGCTAGATTGCTTACTGCCAAAGCCCTCACAGTGTTGTCCAACCAGCAGGGAACTGTAAATGAAATAGCTGAACCTTGCAAGCCAACAACCTTTCACCATGCTTCTGATGTATAAATGAATACTGACTTGCATCTATTCAGTTGAGCATTGAACATACCCTTTCTCTCCAACAGTACCCATACTCCTAGCATCCGAGAAAGACCCGGATCCCATGGCCAGCACACATCATGGATATTAGTGGCAAGACCGAGCATATCTTCGCCAATTGAGTGAGCAGGATTAATGTTGGTGGCATAATAGTCACCTGGCTAAATAGTCACCCCTTGTGCATCTATACCATTGTCACCGGGGCACAATTGGCAATTCACTTCCTAATACAATGGAACTGGTGGTCATTGAGTCCACAGGTGCTTGGAGCCCAATCACACTATTGGAAATGTTGCAGCCCTTGACATCCAAGATGGCAACATATTGAACAACAACGTCAATGTCATCATGCGTGGCCACAAGAGTAGGAGCTTGGGCATGTGCTCCAATTGCAGCAGCATCCACACGGTTCTCAGCATTGAGGTCCTCAAATGCCACATCTATGGGTACAAATGTGGATGTTGTGACGTTGACACCGGTGGTGGTGTCAAGGTTTAGCATCAAACATGTAGCGGGCAGCACGATGTCGGTGACGCTAGGAACGAGCTCGGCAACCATTGCAGCCCAGCATGAGTGTTAGTGTTGGAGAACATCACCTCTTGACCGACGTTGGATGCTGCAGGTCCAATGGTCGCATTAGTCACCATGGTGTCACCACAACCGAAGTATAAGTTGGTGTTGCAATAATCCTGAGATGCACCCCACTGAATGTCCAGCTGACATCAGCCATTATAGATGTTTCGACTATGTAATTCTCCAAAAGCTTTAACAACATTAAACTTGGATTTGAAAACAACTTGAGCAAACACATAGTGAATCCTCCAAACACATGCACATGCTCATTCACCCCAAACTGACCAAAAACCTGATGAAGTAGGCTTTCAGATATAGGATAGCATACCCTGTGGATGGTGACTTCAAGGACGCGATTGGATGACCGCCACTCCTCAAAAACACTTGTGGGACTTTCACTGAGCAACTGGTGTGCGCTCTTCACATAGCAGTATTCCTTGACCAGATCAGACGCCAAATTACAACAAGTGCTACCGTCCATCTGCCAAGACAAAACCATGCTAAAAGCAAAGGAAAATCAAGAGATCTTGAATGGTTCTGAGTACCAATTGTTAGCGACCTATAACACCAACTCAATTAAGCATACCACACTAGCAGCAACTCCATGGAATCCAATACAAACTGAGAGAAAAGGGAGCACAGCAAGAGATTCGAGAAATAGATGGCCACTATCTCAGCAAGATTCTAAGAGCAGCAGTTAGAAGATGAAGCTATGGAGAGAGGAAGAAGAACGGTAGAGCATGAGGCTTCAAGAGGAAGGGGTATTCCCATTTTCAATAATTTCTTTGATGCCCTTCATTGCATTACCTGATATTTGTAGTCTTGGAAAGACACTCCAGGCCACGTCCCATAGTCCATATGACAGCCCAACCATGTGTAGACCCTAACACTTGGCCTTTCACATGACAGTAAAATAGGCATTTACATTGTATACATAATGAATCATATCAATTCGATTTATTGAATTTTGCAAACTCAGTAATTTCACTACGGGAAGAAGGTATTTTTCGTGGGCCCGAAACCCACTGAAAACAAAGAAAACCGACGAAAAAGACACTTTTTCGTGAGCCGGCCGACAAAAGTTTGACGAAAAAATTCCACAAAAAAAAACCCATATTTTTCGTTGGCCCCCACGAAAAAGCATGTTTTTCGTCGGTCTGCAGACAGCCCTCGAAAAATCATGTTTTTTCGTCGGTGGAGGTGGCCCACGAAAAAAATGTTTTTCGTCGGCATCTTCAATCCACGAAAAATATTTTCTTTCATCGAAAACTGGAGCCCACTAAAAAACTACTTTTTTCGTCGGGTTCATGAGGCCCACGAAAAAACTGCGCTGACCATAAGCTTTTTCGTGGGCCTGCTCCTGGCCCACGAAAAACATCTGCCCCCCCTAAAAACAGAACCCCATTTATCCGTTTTCCGACCAAACAAATACAACAAACATTCATCAAATTTATGACCAGCACAACAGTATATATAGTACAATATATGTGACCACAACATTCGTCATAGCTCAAATTTATATAGTCCATAACAAAACCACATACAAATCCATCGCCTGTGCCAAAGGCGAACCTACAAACAACAATTCTACATTAAATGTTACTAGGAACTCAAAAACGTATCCAACAAGCAACGGACCTAATCAGAATCCAAGAGAGCAAACCTGTCATGTCTTCTCCTCTCACCACTGTGATACAAAGCATCTACATTTATAGGCCGCTGTATCCAGTCGACACCCTCACCGTGACCAACAATAACCACACCAAGTAATATTGTCGAAACCAAAATTAACCACACCAAGTAATATTGCCAAAACCAACCTTTGTACAACAAGACAGCAAATTGCTTACCAGTTTGTCCTTTGTCGCCTGGGAGCACAAAACATCGGTGTTGTTCGGATTAGGACTACGATGCCCTCGAATGTATACATCCATGAGACTTTTGCTCACTCCACTCTCAGCCTCCTGCAAACACATATGACAAGCATTTTAGATATATGACCTCAAACAATATACAGTTATGGCAAGCATTTAGATACATGCTTACCATGCGCTGCTGAAGCCCAAAATGTCCATTTGCTCCATACTTGTGCCCCGGATCCTCCCCGGATCCACCCCTTTGTTGATTCGCTTCAGCTCTGACTTTGCAATCCACTCAGGTGGGCAATCCACTCAGGTGAGGACCATAGCTTGGCCAATCACCTCCAAGCTTCTATGTTCTTCACAAGCCAATCAACTTGGGTCTGGAGGTACTCTTCTTCCTTAAGGTATATACTATTGGCTCCTTTCTTCTTGGTCATTTTCTCTCCTTTCACGGACTTATAGTAGTGGCAGACAGTCGTGATCCTTGCATCTCGGCAACTTTGCAAAAGTGCCTCCTTAGTGCCTTCATAGCTTCACGATCGTCTTGGTCCGCATCCATGTAGAACCGGGTTTGCATATGAAACAAAACAAACTCAGATGAATTATATTTCTGTAATGTACACGTACAAATGAAAATTACAATGCAAGGCAACTCACCCAAAACTCGTCCCAGACAACGGCCTGTAGACTCCTACCCTCGACACCATTTCCCCCAAACCTCCCTCTTAAGGCCCCAGTGTGCCAACGATAAGCCGTCTGAGGCTCACCGTTCACTACTACCATGCGAGGGTAGTAGTAGCGGTAGAGGGCACCCAATACACCATTGACCTTAGTGTGTGGGCCTTTACCTTCCCATTTGATGTCGTCCCACGACCTGCAAAGAGGATTTGTGAAAATAGACAAGAAGGGGTCAACAACATATGTATACATAATAAACCTACAACATAACAATTGATGAGGCTCACCACTCTCCAAGTGGCTTGATCAGCACCCTCTCACTCTCAGCTGGCCTCGCACGAACTGAATTACATCTTTGAAACCTACATATAGCCAAACGGATTAAAGTCAGTAGAAAGATAAAAGAATTTTAACTTTGCGAAACATTAATATCAAGGATACCTAGTTCTTGATGAAGAACCCATCTGGCTAGCATCAGCATCAACCGGGCCCATGTCTTCCTCCTCGTCAGTCTCACCTCCAACTTCCACATCATCACCCCCTCCTAAGTTGGGATCACCACCCCCTCCCAAGTTGGGGTCACCACCCCTTCCCAAATTGGGGTTATCACCACCTAACGCATCCTCCCTAGAATCGTTGACCTCTAGCTCCCTAGCCACCTCATCCATTAAACCCATAAATTGCTACTGCCTTAGCCTGGTCTGGGTGGTGCCTTGGAAAAGGCTGCTGCTAGATGAGGCCTCCTTAGAGGGACCCTTACTCCTCCTATGACTAAACATATGCAAAATTCAAAAGTTAGGTTAGTACACATTTCAAATAAGACATGATAGAAACCACTATAATAACTTGTGCATTATGTGTCATAAATTCAACAAAACAAATCTTACAATACATACTTATCAAAAATCATCAGCATCTGATTCGGCTTCGTTGACTCGTTGTATGCTCACACACTTTTTGAGTCGTGCCATCTGTTGAAGTCTTAATGACTTTCTAGTAATGGGTCGTTTCCGCTAACGTGTGGGTTCCTCTATTAAGTCCCTATCTTCCTCATGTAATAACTCTAGAGCGTCCCCATCGGATACATGAAACCTTTCGCCTTGAAGCCTTTCGGCTTGAAATGTTTTGTCTTGTTGTAAGCCATCGTTGTCATCATCAGATACATTCTCGAACCTTCCTTCTTGGAACACATTATGGTCATCGTCTTCATTGTACCCTTCGTTGCCAAGAGGGAAGACTTGGGGGGTTAACTTTAAATGCCACCCACCATGCATTCAATCTAGGATGAGGATATGGCAGGTTTCTTAGCTTGAAGCTTAGAACTGTGCTTCACCTCGACCATGCCAAAGTTGTCAACATGAGTGCCATTATGTGGATCAAACCAATCACATTAAAAAAACACCAGACTTAGTGGTTTGGGACCATCAAA
Organism: Paspalum vaginatum; assembly: GCA_030272315.1. Classification (NCBI taxonomy): domain Eukaryota; kingdom Viridiplantae; phylum Streptophyta; class Magnoliopsida; order Poales; family Poaceae; genus Paspalum; species Paspalum vaginatum. Next base: position 38,590,613 of record CM059020.1, on the reverse strand, counting down.
CTCATACTAAACGATGTTCTATAAGACACCGTAGTAGTGAACTAGATTCTCATTAGCATCATAAGCGGTGGTCATAACTCCGCTATTGACAGTGGCTGCAAATGGATGGCTCTTCTCTAATTTTGCTGTTCTGAAGCAAAATCCAGAAACATCGTATCGATTGTAGTTCCTTGCCTTCACAAGACCATGAGACAGCTGGTCTAGGTCTTTGTGGACGGTTCCATCAGTAAGACACTATGTAAGAAAGCATCATTATTAGAAGCAAGTTAATGTCACATATGATCGAAGAGATGATGAGATGCTAATTAAATGCTTGCGGAACCACTGCACGAAACTAAGACCACCATGTAGCCCATTGCGCATTAGGTTCTCTAATTGCTTGGCGGTGGGTCGGTCAGTGGATGTCCAATACTCTTTTTCAAACAACCTGCGTTATTTGATATTCAGAGAGGACGAGATTATTTGATACTTAGAGATGTCAGGAAATATAAATCAAAGAGTACAAAACGAAGTCAGAAGATGACATACTTGAAATATTTGATCATTTCTTTCATGTTGCTAAACATATACAACAAAAACAAGTTCATCTCTGATTCTTCCACATGGTGTACAGTCGAAGGTCCATTTGTTGTACCCTGGAATTTGAAAATCTCAAGGTCATTTTGTGGTTCCCCATCGGCAATAGAAACCCGCTTGGAGTGTTTTTCAGTGTCTTCTTTGTTGAAATACTTTTTGGTGAAGTGCAATATCTCTTTAAGAGCAAACACCTCAGCGATACACCCCTCAACCCTAGCCTTGTTGCGTATAGTAGACCTAAGTTTTTTAAGTTGTCTTTCTATAGGATACATCCACCAGCATTGGACGGGTCCACCAACCAATGCTTCCCAGGGAAGTGAATCAACAGGTGCTGCATCACATTCATGAAACCAGGAGGAAACACTTTTTCCAACTTGCATACAAGCACCGGAATCTCCCTCACAAACTTCTGCATCAAACTCTTCTAGACTGTCTTAGCACATAAGTGCCCGTAGAAGTAACTGAGCTCATTTAACAACCTCCACAGGTCGTCTTTGAAATAACCACAAAACATTACAGGTAGGAGCCTTTCCATGATAATATGGTAATCGTGACTCTTCAGTCCGGTCAACTTTCCGGTCTTCACATTTACCGCCCACTTTAGGTTAGTTGCATAGCGATCTGGAAATTTCAGGGTCTTCAATCATTCGAATATCTATTTCCTTTCTTTCGGTTTAGGACAATATTCGGCTCGTGGTCTACACTCACTTCCTTTTCCATTTAATAGTACCTCAAGATTGGGACGATCAGAAATCAATGCTAAGTCTTTCCTTGCTTTGATATTGTCTTTGGGTTTGTCTGTCACATCAATACAAAAGTTTACGATGCTTTCCACGACATTACGCTCTCATGAGATCAATATTGTGCGGCAGCATCAAAGCCTTAGCATAAGGCAGCTCCCAAAGTGAGGAAATGTGAGTCCAGTTGTGGAGCACACCGTAATCTTGAAACTTTTTGCCACTCGGATCAACCTTCAGACGTCTATGCCATGCCATTATCTCCTTTGCAGTCTTACGTTTTGACGGTAGCTTTGTGACTTTAACACCCTTTCGAAATGCAGTAGTCGACAACCTGAACCTGTGCCTGATAGGAAGCTCCCATCGAGTGCAGTCAAGGAAAGTGATTTTTCCACCATGCTTTAGTCTATATGCATCTGAGTCATCCATATATATGGGACAAGAAAGACGGCCATTCACAGATCATCTAGCCCAAATGGCATATGCCAATAGATCATGTACGGACCAGAGGTATGTGAATTCTTTCTTAGCATAACTATCATATGCCTTCACCCCTGTCCATAATTGTTTGAGTTCTTCTATTAACGAGCGTAAGAAGACATTGAGATTCTTCCCTGGATGTTCAGGTCCTGGAATGACGTGCGCAAGAAATATGAATTCATCTTTAAGCACCATCTCAGATGGAAGATTGTATAGCATGATGAAAACTTGCCAGCAAGAGTATGGGCTTGCAGAAGTATTGGAAGGTGTGAACCCATCCGTCGCCAACCCAAGACGGACACTCCTTGGGTCTCTCACAAACTCAGGATCGAACTCGTCCAGTGTCTTCCGTGCGTCGCTGTCTGCCGGATGCACCATTACATCCTCACCCTGGCTGCCACATCTGCGTTCTTTGTGCCACCTCATACTCTTAGCCATTTTCATAGAAAGGAACAACTGCTTCACACGAGGGATGATAGGCATATACCGCAACTGTTTAGCCGGTGCCGTTGTGTCCACGTTCTCCCCCGCCTCATTGCCCACCTGAATGTACCTAAACTTCCCACAGTGCCTACATGTGCTCAGTTTATCATCCTCCCTCCAAAATACCATGCAGTTGCTAGGACAGATATCTATCTTTTCGTATTTCATCCCAAGACCTGTCATCATTTTCTTCGCGAAATATAAGTTTTTCAGCAGCTTATGATCGGATAGGAGAACCTCAGACATTAGTTTGGTGATGGCATTGAAGCAACTGTTCGAAATGTTTTGGCCCGATTTTATCACCATAAGCTTCGACACCGTATCAAGCACGGTCTTCTCGGTATGATCATGCAGCTTCTCATCACCGGCTTCAAGCAGTCGATAGAATTCTCGCACCTCTGGCGGTGGCTAATTGTCCTCTTCTGGATCAAACTCAAACCCCATAGCAGGGTCATTCAGCATATCCATCATGGCATCACGGCTCTACTGATATGGCTCTGAGATCCGATGGGCTCGCTCTCCATGCTTATGCCATACAAGATAGTCAGACATGAACCCAAATCTACGTAGGTGTTTCTCCATCACATCTTTGGTCTTGTACGACCCGTTCTTACATTCAAGGCACGGATATGGCAGGACATGACCTCTTGCCACCTTGAATGCTTGCTTCAGAGAAGCCTCTGCGATTGCCTGCCATTCTCTTGAGTGTGCCCCATTCTTTCTCCATACTTCATATATATCCCTTCGATCGTCGCCCATTCTTTCTCCATCCTTCATACACAGCCCTTCGATCGTCACCCATTTTCGAGGCTAAAGCACCAACCAAAGTTCATCATATAGTAGCGACACATGGCTTAGGTAACGACAAAGACCCTACTAGGAAAGGCCCTAAACCCACCCGAGAATGGAGGTGGCCGCATGCGATTCGTATCGTGACCGACAATCCGAACGAAATTTCTGCAGCATAACCCTGCTGTTCTCCGAACGCACGCTCCCCAGTGCGACGGAGAACAACTGGGTTATGCTGTCGAAATCTCATTCGGATCGTCGGACATATCACGAATCACATGCAGCCACCTCCATTCTCCGGCTGTCCAAATACGTGGACAATCCCGGAACCACGCACATCACAAGTAATCCTATGTTTGGATCCAATGAAACCGTACAACCCATGCATCCATAGATTGAGCAATTTCATTAGGTCCTAATACCACCATAAATGCGATATGCGTGCTTCCGGAACGGGTGACACCTAGGGTTTACTACTGGTTTGCGCATTAAATCCTAAAGCATTAAACCCTAGAACTCTAGAAAATAACAGTAAAATAAAGTAAAATGCTTAAACAAATAAACAGTAATCATATGCCAGCATAAATAGTAACGAGATATTTTTTAATATCATGAAATAAATAAATAGTAAGAAAACAGTTTACGAACCACATAAAATGATTATTGAACAAGATTGATTAATTTAAAATCTAATATAATCATCAACCTATTTAACTCTGTAATAGCAATCCTACCACATCATTAACAAATATGTAATCAACAAATGCCAGCCTCACATGGTTAATTAAGCTAATCAACATCTACATCAAGACTAAACACAACCAGAGGGGCAACAACTAATTTGAAAGACGTCGGTTTTGGACATGGCCGACGAAACAATCAATATAATAACCTAATCACACTACTCAATCCTCGTCGGCCGAAAAAGTGGCCGACGAAACAATCCATATCAATCCATAGAGTCCAATCATGCTGGTACCTTTTTTTGCTTGTGCTTGTTCCGACGTCGGGAGGCAGGACAGCAGCTAGGGCGGACGAGGTCGCACGCGAGAGGGCCGTCAGGTTGCCCGCGAGGGGCCGGCGGCCAGGATGGCACTACGGAGGAGGTTGGCAGCGCCGGTGCGGGCGCTGCAGGACGTGCAGCCACGTCGACCAGCCTGCGCGCGGGGCCGGGGGCTGCGGCAGGGGTGGCGCCGCGGGCGCAGGGGACGAGGGCGGGGGACCGAGGGCGGCGGGGAAAAGGCGGCGTCGCCGGTGCGGGGGCAGGGGCCGAGGGCGCCGGGCCGGGGCGGCGTCACCGGCACGCGGGGCCGGCGGCGGTGGCGCCTTCGCGCGTGAGTGGGGGAGGCGCCACGGGCGCGGCGGCCAGGGGCGGCGATGCCTGCGGGCGTCGTCGGGGGGCTGCGGCGCCGGCGGACGTTGACCGGTGGGCGGGGGTAGGCGCACCGGGGGCGGCCAGTGTGGGCGCGACGGCGGTGGGTGGTAATCGAGCAAGAGATGTTTGGGGGCGTTTTCGTCGATTTGGGCTGCCCGGGCGCTAAGGACGAAATTTTTTTTCGTCGGCCGCCACGAGACCCACGAAAAAAAATCCTCTTTCGTCAGTTAGCCCAAGAAAAATATTGTATTTTCGTCGGCCTAGTAGGCCCACGAAAAATACAGTGAACCCATCTGCGGCTGGATCAGTGCCTTTTTCGTCGGCCTTAGCAGGACCCACGAAAAAAATCCCTTTTTCGTGGGCTACCTGGGAGGCCCATGATTCGTCGATTTAGTGGCCCACGAAAAAAATACATGTTTTTTCGTCGGCTGGTTCACGAAAAAATATAGGTTCACGAAAATTAATGTTTTTCCTATAGTGTTTGTTTATATGCTACAAAATGCGTATGTAATGGATGTTGGGCGCCGGTCCACGAAAAAATATAGGCTCACGAAAATTAATGCTTTTCCTACCGTGTTTGTTTATGTGCTACAAAATACGTATGCAATGGATGTTGGGCGCCTTCGGTCTTCATAATGCCTTGAAAGAAGCAGTAATGCAAAGACAGAATTTTTTCCACATACTAGACGATCGACTAGACCAAATCAATCCACGCGACTTGCGACATGTCAACATCAGAAGTCTTCGTGCCATATCGTACATGGTACGTAGGGGATGCTGCCGTGCTGGTGGAGACCGGAGACGACTGCTATTAATGTAATACTAATCTCCGATAGAGTTGCGTGGTCACTGGTCAATTAGCTAGCCAATACTATTTCATAAAAAACCAAAATAAATTCGACCTAGTTTTCATAGTACAACCTCCTTCCATTCATTAATATATACTCTTTCCGTCCATATTTATAAATCGTTTGATTTTTTTTCATCAAATTTAACTTATTTTTCTGATTTAAAAAATTTTACAATTATTATTTATTTTCATTGTGATTTAGTTGCATATAATATACTTTAACTGTGACTTAAATTTTTTTCTATATTTTTATAATTTTTTGAATAAAATAAGTTAGTTAGATTTGGTAGTAAAAATTAAATGACCAATAAATTGGAATACAGCGATGCAGGGAGTAACGTTGAAATAAAACAATCATACATTTACGACCGAGAAAATAAACTACGTCATTTCTTGCGGCTATAAAGTCCGAGGCCTAGGTTGAAGGGAGGACACCGAAACACACACCATTTCAGCATTCGCCCTCCCGCCACAACCGCGCTCGATCTCGACTCTCGAGGAGGAGACGACGACAGGGGCTACCGTCATCGTGCTATCCGTGCTCTCCATGTGATTCCACTACTGGTTCTCGACATAGTCCTCCATGAATCAGGTCAGACTCATGGCTTCCCGTACCGTTCCCTTCTCCAGACCTGCCAGCCCAGCGGCTCCATCCCCGGGCAATCCGGCAGCTGCAACACGGAGAACGGCTCCGAGTGCTGCCAGGACGGGCAGAGCTACACGACGTACGACTGCTCCCCGGCCGTCACCGGGAGCACCTCGGCCACGCTCACGCTCAACAGCTTCGCCGAGGGCGGGGACGGCGGAGGCCCGGCGGCGTGCACGGGCCAGTTCTACAGCGACGACCAGATGGTCGTCGCGCTGTCCACCGGCTGGTACAGTGGTGGCAGCCGGTGCACCAAGAACATCGTCATCACCGCGGCCAGCACCGGCAAGTCGGCCACTGCCATGGTCGTCGACGAGTGCGACTCCACGACCGGCTGCGTTGCGGAGCACAACTTTGAGCCGCCGTGCCGGAACAACATCGTCGATGGGTCACCGGCGGATTGGGACGCGCTTGGGCTCAACCAGGACGACGGTCAGGCCCAGGTCACGTGGTCCGACGCGTGAATGATCAACAGGCGCACGCACGTTGCCCCTCAACCTCAACAGTAAATGGTCAAGAGTAGTAGAAGTATAGGTAAATAAATAAAACCATATACATGTACGTCTCTCTCCGATGGCAGATTTCGTGCATGGTTACAAGAGCATATAACGTTTCACAATTTCTTATCTAGATAAAAGCAAATAAAAATTGGCTTTCCAATGTAATATATTTTGATTTGATTTTGCACAGCCTTAATGTCCAGTTTGAGGTTATATTTAGTAATTGACCACTGAGGTCCGTTTGGAATACAGAAATTTCACAAAAACCGTATAGAAATTATAGAAAACATTTCTATTGTTCCAAACATACTGTAAACGTACCGCAGAAAAATGACTTGCCGCAATACCACGAGCAAGCACGCTTGCATCGCTATTGACCACCACTTGCCCTAGATCTCACCTTCAACCTCTCTCCGTCCAGCGCCACACAGATGACACATCCCCTCCCCTGCTTGCCCTGGGTCAAAGTCACGTTGGGTTTGCCTAGTACACCATCACCAGAGACAAAATTAAATTTCAATTATTAGCAACTAATTTCCCCCTTTGGTGCACTCTCTAATCTCAACTATCGTGCTTCTTCTCTGCAAGCATTCAATACTCCACCTTGTTAGATTTAGATTATAATTTCATAAGTTAATTATGTGTATATTGATTATTGAAATGTGCACTCTGGTATTTCGTGCTCTAGCTTCGCTCATGGTGCCACCGTGGGCTTCGGCACCTACGCTACCCATAACCCATGCATGACTCGCCCTTTTTCCTTTGGCCTGGGCCATTATCCTCACAAAAACTATCCGGTACATTGTCCATCGCCCATCCACTCCACCTCGTTCTTACCCACCACTTGCTGGCGTTGCTCCACTGCCCGGACAAGCCATTAGCCAGCCTAAGGTTCCCCTTTAAGCTCAGAGCACACTAATTTGAGGCTCTACCACCTGACCACAAGACCCCCGTTCTAAATTTTCGCGGTGGCGCTCGATCATCCATGTCGGGTGGCAGCGTCAACCACTCGACCACCGGTTACCTCAAATATTATTGACTGCAAATTAGAAAAACTTAGTTTTTAGGGACAGTCAATTCTTGTGGCTAGCCACAGTTCAGCTGGGCAAAAGGTGGTGGAGACGCTGGTTGTAAGTTTTCCAATTGCAGTGAAGCATTTTTTTTCTTATATGAAGGAATATTTCATAAATAATAAAATTCTAACCTCTCTAACAAACCCATGCTTAACCTCTATAAAAGACCAGTAAAGACAAAAGGGGAAAAAATAACACTCAATAGACCGGAAGTAACATGTATCTCATGCTCAACATATAGCTCAAAACAACCTACCAACCTAAGTTCCATCTACGTATAAATATCACTATACAATCACTGACTTTCCGTTGAGCATTAGTTCTTCTTCTTCTTCTTCTTCTTCTTCTTCTTCTTTCATTCTGAGATATTTGATCTTTTATGACGAAAATATCTTATGACAAGGAGCAACTAGGCCAATTTTGGACCAACATCTGAGTCAGCCTTAGGCCCAAGAATGAAATGGCCAGGATCAGTTTTTAAAGTAATGGTTCCCTTTACTTTCTTAAATGATCAAAGTCTATGCATTCTCCTCTAGATCTAGCAATGGACATCATGCATTCGATAACATTGAAAACCATTCAAATTATCTCACTATATACCCTAGTTAAATGAACTTCAAATTGGTAAAAATTGTATGCTTGATATTTATATACTCTGCACTTTGATTTTAATAGTGTCCTAGTTTAAAAATTAATAATACATATCTAGCCTCATTAAATCATAGGATTTGGCAAAGGACAAATACATATCCATATTGAATCCTCAAAAAATTTGAGCATGATACTCCATCAGTGGTTAGTATTTATTACAAGTGGCATCTATTTGTAGCTTGTGTTCATAATAAACTCTAAACCACTCTGCTAAAATTTGTCTTTTCATATAGAAACTTGAGATAACCTTCATTTCATTTGTTTATTGGCCTGGATGACTTGGTTAAAATTCTTGGAAAACCATTTATTATGTTTAGGATTTAATTGCAATTTTTGTGTTTTCTTATTACAAAAATATTAGAATACACAATTATCTTCAACAATCATGAGACTTGGCTAGGGACCAACACATATCCATGTTGCATCATCGAATTGTATAAGGATAACAATATATTGGAGACGTTTATGTTCATAATGAACTCTTCTAAATCTCTTAAGTTTCAAGGGAGCAATAGTTAATTTCGTACTTATCTTGTAGAAACTTGTAGTATCCATCGTTTCACATGTTTGTTGGTCTGCGTAACTTAGTTATAATTTTATAGCAATAATGTATTGTTTTTAGGATTTAATTGTAGTTTTTATGATTTCCTAATGAAAAATAATAATTCTCAAATTGCCTAAGAAAATCATGGGAAATGGTTGGCTAACACAAATATATATTGCATCACCAAAAAGGTTTGAGCATAGAAGTCCTTTGAAGGATCACATTTCTTTCATATGGTTAGCTTCATACCGGCAAATAGTTAGCTTCACCTTTTTCATGTGCAAACTTTTTGTATCCATTATTTCACATGTTTGTTGGCCTAGTTAACTTAGTTACAATTATAAGGTAACCATGTATTGTTTAGCATTTAATTGTGATTTTGGTGATTTTCTAGTTAAAAGATTAATAAATTATAAAAAAGCCTCCGAAATCATGATACTTGGCATCAGACCAACACATATCCATATAACACCACCAATGGATCATTAAGCAAAACTTGGGCCAAAAATGAAGTGTAATATCAGCCCACATAAGCCCAAACCAAAGCTACCCTCATCCGCAGTCGTTAGACCATACAGATGTTTGAGATGCAGTCTGTAATACTCCGTAATTTTCTAAACACTTAAGCGCATTTGCATTTGACCCTAATTTTTTCTCAAAATTTTGATTCAAATTTAAATTTGAGGCATTTTTAAAAATTTGGAGTTTTCCAGGGGCAAAAATGTGAAAGGGTAGTTAAAATTAAGCCCTTTCACTTTTGTATTTGGACCCCTGTCAAAATATGTAAAAATCTAGGGTTAAAAATGAAAAGGGTAAAAGTAAAAAAAAAAAGAAAAAGGGGCGAAGCCCCCGCGTGCCAGCTGGCCAGCCCGCGGCCACGCGCCCGCTGGGCGAGGCCCAGCCGGGGGCGGCGGCCCGCGTGGCGGCCGGCCCGCTCGCCACCCGCGCCCCCTGTCAGTCGGCGCTGACAGGTGGGGCCGCGGGGTCTTCTCCCCCGCGCGAGCGGCCGCGCCAGCGCTCGCCAGAGCTCGCGCGCTCGCCACCCGCCCGCGCCCCGCGCCGTCTCCGCCGCCGTCTCCGTCGCCGTCACCGTCGCGCCACCGCGTCGGTAAGCACACCTCACCCCGCTCCTTCCCTCTGCGCCTCGCCGGGAACCGGCCCGAGCTCGAGCTCGGAGCCCGCATGGCGCCGCGGCCACCGCGGCCACCGCGGCGTCGCCGCCGCGGTTCTCGCGCGCGGGAGCCCTAGGGTTCCCGCCGGCACGCGCATCGGGTGCACCGCGGCCGTGCGCACCCCGCGCTGTAGAAAGTAGCCCGCCGCGGGCACCACCGCCGCTGCGAGGCTACCTCGCCGGCGACGCGCCGGCGGGCGCCATGCCGCGGCGGGCGGCGACCGCGCAGCGAAGAGAATGGGGGGGAGAAAGGGGAAAAGGGGAGGGAAAGAGAGAGGAGCTCGCGCCGCGCCCGAGGCCACCGCCGGCGAGGCCTCTCGGCCTCCGCCGCGCCGGATGGTCGTCGGCGCTGCCGGCGCGGCGACGCGCAGAGCGCGTCGCGCTCGCGCAGCCGCGCCGCGCGCCGGGCGGCCGGGCGAGCCAGGCGAGGCCGGCCGGCTGGGCCGCCAGCCCAGCTGGGCCGCTCGCCGGGCAGGCCGGCCTGCCAGGCCGCGCCGCGACCGGGCCGAGCCGAAAGGCGCGGCTGGGCCCCGCCTTAGCGCAGGCAGGCCGCAGGCCCATTTTGGGCCGGGCCAGGCCGAAGGGGAAACCCGCGCGCTTTTTGGAGGGGGAAATTAGAACTTTTTGCTTTCTTCTTTTTTGTGGGCTGGGCCGAATTTCAACAGTATTTCTGTTTTTCTTTTTCCTTTAAAATTTAATTGTTTATCTATTTTGTCTTAATGTAATATGATTATTTTAGTTAGAAAAAAATTATTTATTAATTCATATAAATAATTTGGTAATTTCCAAAAAAAGAAAGTACATTAAAGTTTATATATATTGTTAAAGATTTTAGCCTTTATTTATAAATACATAAAAATTCATTAAGTGCATTAAAAATAGAAAACTAATTCAAAAATCTATTTTAATTATTCCAGAATTCCTAGAAAATTCAGTTAAGCTTTAAAAATCATTTAAAAATATTTAAAAATACCTGGTAATTTGTTTAAAGCTTTGGACAATCATTTTAATTCGAAAATATTCATCTTTAACCCCAACCGCCCTTTTTCTTTAGAAAATAGTGCACTCTACTTTTTCAACAGGTTGATCATCTTCATATTTTAAAAACTCATGCATATCATCAATTAGGCACGTTGGTCCCACCGCTCCCAGTTGAAGAATCTTCCACTGCAACGGAAAATCCGGAAGCCGGTGCGACCGAAGCATCCTTCCCACCTGCAGGAGGAGACTCCGAGTCACCGACAGAGGCCGATCCTGTGACTCAAGGCAAGCCCCGGTGCATTACCCAGTTTTCTTAAATTCTTAATTTAAGTCAGAGTTATGCTTGTGCACTAGAGTTAGGAGTTGATTGAAACCCTAGAGCATGATGATCCATTATCCAGCATATAATCCTATGCTCAGTAGATGGCTTAGGTGGCAAAAGCCTAGGAAGGAAATCTTTTACAGCAAGTTTTTGGTTGAGAATAAGAAAATGGATAATAAATTGACAGGCATGCGGCGGGATCAGTTTCGCTTTCATACTTTACATGTTATGCTTATTTGCTATGGACCCTGATCCTGCCTGTGTCGTATAAGGCCGTCCGATGTGTGGCCTGGTTGGGCCGAACGCGCCTCATTCACTTACCGTCCTTAACGGGCTCCGGTAAGCCTTTCGTCCTGTTGTACCTAAGCGCGAAACTAGACGAGACCAACTGGAAGGAGGAAGTTGGGCGGGTGTCGAAGGACTGACACCCGGGTTCGGTGAGGATGGTTCCGGCTAGGTGGCACTGGATGTTGGGTTGTCGTTTGTGGGGGTCGGTGTACACACATATGACGGGTGTCTGAGTATCCCTCTCGAGAGGTGGAAACCGATTCGAATCGTTTGTGGCTTGCCGGTTGTAAGCTGCCTGATCGCGACCAACATCGTAGTAAGAGAATTGATCTTATTAATGATGAATGTTTGGTAACATGTTTGTTTGGGTGGATGCTGGTGGGTTAGTAGAACAGGCATAACTTAGTTTGATCAGGTAATAACTAAAAGGGTGAACTAAATTCTAAAGCTAAGGATTTATTAATAGGCCTGCCGCAGTGTGAGTTGACCTAATCACCCCGGGCTTGAGTTAGGAAGTGGGTTTCGACCCAGTGGTCGGGTAAGTCTTGCTGAGTAATTAGTACTCAGGCTTCTTGCCTATGCTTTTTCAGGTTCCGAATACACTTGGTTTGAATGGGACCCTTATCTGAATCCTCCTTTCTTCTGAGCTAAGCCTGGCTATATCTGAAGAAGTTAGAGGTGTGCGTGGGTCGAAGGAACATGAGAACAATGCTACTTTTGTTTAATGGATGAAGAACTTATCATCCGGAAGTGTAATAAGTACAAAACTTATGTGTAATATTTTAAGTTATGTAATAAATGTGATGTGCATGTTGTAACCTGTGGACTCCTTCGAGAGTCGCCCCAAAATCAAGCTCGATCCGGATGGGAAGGCCAAGTCAGGATAACTACATCCTGAAGGACTACCGAGGTTAGTCCGGATCTGGTGACTAAGCACTAATCCGGGTTAATCTAGGCGGTTCTGCCACAGCTGGTATCAGAGCTGAGCTTGAGGGGTAGGTTACTATTAAAAAAAACTATTTTTACTATATAGTAAGTGAACCCCGTATGCGGGTATACTTAAAATACGAATTAACGAAACCCTTTTTCCTTAAAAATGAGCGTGTAGAGAACATTAATATACCTGGTTTTAAACATGTCATGCATTATCATTACATTAGAGTTAATCTTCTAGAAAGTAGAGCAATTCAAAATAATTTATTAACAAAAGTTTTTGTTGTTCTGGTCCAGATGCTGCATACTTTCGTCCCTTACGAGGATGCCAGGGGTTGTTGGCACCAGGAGTGTCCAGAAAACTGTCCCTTAGCTATGACTCTTCACCATCGTCTTCAAGAGTTGGGATATCTTAGTTGTCCCCGTTATATCGTTCGCCATGCTGATCTAGGTCTGATGGGTGAGACAAGGGTGCGAGTGCGTATGCCTCAAAACCCTAGGGTATCAGAGGAAGGAGTTTGGGAAGTTCAGGGTAGTGGGCTAACTTCTGGAGAAGCTTTTTCCGATGCCGCTTATAGGGCTCTAACTGAACTCTGTACAAGGCATCTCGGTGAGTTGGAAGGATCTGAAGTCATGTTTCTTCCTCCTAATGACCGAGCTCAGCCTGAGTGGGAAAGGAGGTTGAGGAATCTGAACCATAGTGCCCGAGACTTGCGAAGGCGCCAGATGCGTGAGCAAGTCCACTACACCTCCCAGTTGGCGGATCTCTATGATCAACGCCACCAAACCTATGCAAGTATCAGAGAGGGTTTCTTAGGATTAAGGGCCCAGAATGAGCACATGTTAGAACAACAGCATAGGGATACCTCTGAGATCATTAGTTTGGGTCTTCGTCAATACGAGGACCAACGTACCATGAGGGACTTAAGGGATCAGCTGCATACTGCTAACTTGACCATTCAGGATCAAACCACACACCTCGAGCTTGACCACACCATTATAGACAACCTTAATGAGCAGGTGATTGCATTACAATTGCAAAATGATCAGTTTCAGGCAGAATTAGAAGAGAGTTCTTCAGAGGAGGAGCCCATGGAGTTAGTCCCTGAGGGTTCAGGGGCTACTCAGGGATCCTCGGGGATTGCTTCTGGTTCCGTTGGACCCCCTGCTGCTGCTCCTGGTACAGGGTACGATTCAGATGCTGGCGAAAATTCGGTGGGCCAGAGCGGCGTTTGATGGACGAGTTGTTGTGGGTTCGGTGTTTGGGGTATTTCAAGTTGTACTTTTTGTAAAATTTTTGTAAAATTTTTGTAAAACAGTTGTCTGCATGTGTCGTTGTTCGAATAACCCAGTAGGGACAATATTGTTGTATAATAGTAAGTAACTAAGGATGGCTTCAAGTTGCTATGTAAAAGGTTATGTGTGCCTTTATTTTCAATAAAAGATGTAGATCCTGTATACATGTCTCTTCCCAGCTGTCGGCGTAATAGTAAGCTTACAGTTGTTTCTACTCTATGCTCCGCAGATGTCGGGTGATCATTCTGATGAACTTCCTCCACCACCCCCAGCTCATCCTACCATGGCTGATGTTTTGAATCGTCATGATCGTTTAATTGAGCTCTTAGCTCAAAATCAGCTTGCTCAGCATCAGTTTATGCAAGATAATCCGCGCCGTGGGCGGGAAGCTGGAGTAACCTTTCTAGACTTCGAAGCTCTCCATCCGCCAGTCTTTCAGTCTGCACCAGACCCAATGGATGCCAAACATTGGGTGCGGACCATAGAGAGTATGTTTGAACTCTTGCCAAATCTGTCCGATCAGCAGAAGGTTATGTTTACTGTCCGAAAGTTGCAAGGCCCCGCTGGCGCTTGGTGGGCAACCTATCAAGCTTCTTTGCAGCCCAATTAACAGATTACTTGGCAAGACTTCCGCAAGGCCTTCGAGGACCATCACATCCCAGAAGGTCTTGTGGAAATGAAAATGCAGGAATTCTTGAGCCTGCAACAAGGTAATAAATCAGTCCTGGAGTATCTTCAAGCCTTTAACCATCTTGCTCAATATGCTCCGGCTCTGATTACTGGGGACGAATCAAAAAGGATGTACTTTTCACGAGGCTTATCTCCTCGGATGAGGGCAAAAATGAATATGTCCTACCCCAGTTTCCATCAAATGGTGAATGATGCAATTCAGTTGGAAGAGAGACTCCGGGTGTATGGAGAAGAAAAGAAACGTAAGAGAACCTCTGAGGGAGCCAGCAGCCGGTCACGGGTGGTTTATCAACCACCCAGGTATGCTTTTCCCGCTCCTCGTCCCTCGTGGATGGTTCGGTCAGCTCCACCGCCGAATCAACCTCCACGACCATGGATGATGAGGCCACAGTCCCAGCCCCCTCGTCCTCTGGCTTTGGGTCCTCCTGCTCCTCGTACTTCAATGCCCGGCTATACCTGTTATAATTGTGGACGACCTAATCATTTTGCGAAGGACTGCCCGTATCCGCGTCAAGGTCAAGGGTTCCGTCCATCTGCCCCAACTTCCAGTGGGAACCCTCCAAATAATTTTAAAAAGAAGGGCCCTGCCCCGAAAGTGGGCAAGGTACATTATATACAGATGGAAGAATTGCCAGAAGGAGAAGCAGTTATGACTGGTACGTTTCCAATCAACGATCTGCTTACGCAAGTTTTATTTGATACGGGAGCATCACATACTTTTATCAGTCATGCATACGCATCTCGTCGGGGTTTTTCTATATTCACAGTTAAACAAGGATACCTTATCACGGCTCCTGGTCAACAATTGCTAACTAACCAAGTGGTTAGGGACTTGCAATTGGAGTTGGGTGGAAAATTTTTCAAGATCCAACCCATAGTGTTACCAGGGCATGGCATACCAGTCATCCTAGGGATGAACTGGATGAATGCTCATCAAGCCATTATGGATATCACTGCTCGCACCATACGGGTTATTTCTTCAGATAGTACCCTGGTGCAAGTGTCGCTTTCTCGAATAGAAAAAGAGGTGCCAGTAGTAAATACAGTTGTCAGTCCGGAAATAGCAACTATCCCGGTGGTACGGGGTTTTCCAGATGTGTTTCCAGAAGATCTTCCGGGACTACCCCCAGATAGAGAAATTGAGTTCTCCATAGAGCTAGTCCCGGGCACGGCTCCCATTTATCGGAAACCATATAAAATAGCTCCACGAGAGATGGCTGAAATGAAAATACAGCTTGAAGACCTTCTTAAAAAGGGTTTTATCCGTCCCAGTACCTCCTCGTGGGGTTGTCTAGCTCTTTTTGTAGAGAAAAAGGACAAATCTTTAAGAATGTGTGTGGATTACCGCCCTCTCAATGCGGTAACTATTAAGAACAAATATCCCCTTCCCCGGATTGATGTGTTGTTTGATCAGTTATTAGGAGCCAAGGTCTTCTCAAAGATCGATCTGAGATCAGGGTATCACCAGATTAAAGTTAAAAAGGAAGATATACCCAAAACTGCCTTCTCTACCAGATATGGTCTTTATGAGTATCTGGTAATGTCCTTCGGACTAACCAATGCCCCGGCATATTTTATGTACCCGATGAACTCCATCTTTATGCCGGAGTTGGATAAATTTGTAGTGGTTTTTATCGATGATATTTTGATTTACTCTAAGTCCAAGGAAGAACATGAACATCATTTGCACGTGGTGCTATCCCGGTTGAGAGAACATAAGCTATATGCCAAGTTTAGTAAATGTGCTTTTTGGCTGAATAAGATCACCTTTTTGGGACATATCCTTTCTGGCGAGGGGATAGAAGTTGATCCCGAGAAAGTAGAAGAAGTTCTACACTGGAAAATCCCCAGCACTGTTACTGAAGTTAGAAGTTTTCTAGGCTTGGCGGGCTATTATCGTCGTTTCATTCAGGACTTTTCGAGAATAGCCAAGCCTATGACCAAACTGCTACAGAAGAATGTAAAGTTTGTTTGGGGAACCGAGTGTGATCGGGCTTTCCAAAATTTAAAGAAATTGCTTACTTCTACCCCGGTATTAATCCAGCCGGACGTCACCAAACCTTTCGAAGTATATTGTGACGCTTCGGGCATTGGATTGGGATGTGTGTTAATGCAAGAAAGAAAGGTCATAGCTTATGCATCCCGTCAGTTGAAGAAACATGAAGAAAATTACCCCACCCATGATTTGGAGCTAGCAGCAGTGGTGCATGCATTAAAAATTTGGCGCCACTATCTGCTAGGGAACCCTTGTCATATTTATACAGATCATAAAAGTTTAAAGTACATATTTACTCAAAGTGAGTTAAATATGAGGCAACGCCGCTGGTTGGAATTGATCAAGGATTATGATCTGGAAATTCATTATCATCCTGGAAAGGCCAATGTGGTTGCGGACGCTCTGAGTCGTAAGGCTCATTGCCACTGCCTTACCTTATCTCCTGCCACCGAATCCCTTTGTGAACAAATGGAAAAGATGAACTTAGAAATGATACAACCTGGAACCAGGATGGCTCTTCAACTGGAACCCACTCTCAAAGATCAAGTGATTCAAGCTCAACAGGAAGACAAAGGAGTCCAACATTTAAAGCGAAGGCTTGCTGAAGGCGAGGAGTTACCTTTCGAGGTTAAAGAAGGAGATGTACTCTGGTTCAAAAATCGTTTGGTAGTGCCCAAAAACACCGATCTTAGAAGGAAGATTATGGAAGAGGCTCACACCTCACGTTACACTATTCACCCGGGGAGTACCAAGATGTATCAAGATTTAAAGCAACGTTTTTGGTGGACCCGAATGAAAAGAGAAATAGGAAGATATGTGTCGGAATGTGATGTCTGCCAAAGAATAAAGGCGGATCATTTGCGACCCGCAGGACCCTTACAATCATTGCCAGTTCCAAGTTGGAAGTGGGAAGATATCCACATGGATTTCATTGTGGGTTTACCTAAAACTCGCAGGAAGAAGGATTCTATTTGGGTGATTGTGGACCGGTTAACCAAGACGGCCCACTTTATTCCTGTGAATATACAAAACTCAGTCCCACAACTAGCAGAGCTATATTTACAACGCATAGTAGCGTTACATGGGGTACCTAAAACTATTGTTTCCGATCGCGGTCCGCAATTTGTTGCCCGCTTTTGGGAACAGTTGCAAACAGCTTTAGGTACTACCCTCATTCATAGCTCAGCATACCATCCTCAAACCAGTGGTCAGGTGGAGAGAATTAATCAGATTTTGGAGGATATGCTTCGAGCATGTGCATTGACTTATGGTTCCGATTGGGAATCCTGTTTACCCTTAGCGGAGTTTACTTATAATAATAGTTATCAAAAGAGCTTAGAGATGGCCCCTTTTGAAGCTCTTTATGGACAGCGATGCCGAACTCCGTTGAATTGGTCAGAACCAGGAGAAAGAGTAACTTTCGGCCCTGAGTTAGTAATGAATGCTGAGAAGCAAGTCCGGTTTATCCAAGCTAAGTTGAAATCTGCACAAGCTCGTCAGCAAAGCTATGCGGATAAACGAAGAATACCATTGGTGTTTGAAATAGGAGATTGGGTATACCTTAAGGTATCCCCGATGAAGGGAGTTCATCGATTCGGTGTCACTGGTAAGTTAGCCCCTCGATTTATTGGGCCTTTTCCAATTATCGAGAGGTGCGGTCCAGTGGCTTATCGAATCGAATTACCCCCTCACTTAGCAGCAGTCCACAATGTGTTTCATGTATCTCAACTCAAGAAATGTCTAAGGGTACCTTCCGAAGAGGTAGATCATACAGAATTACAAGTGGAGCCCAATCTAGCATACAAGGAGTACCCCAGTAAGGTTTTAGATGTTAAAGAGAGAGCTACCCGGCGACGATCGATCAAGTTTTATAAGATACAATGGCGACATCATACATCAGAAGAGGCTACCTGGGAACCCGAATAACTCCTACAAAAGGAATATCCAGACTTCTGGCAACAGTTTCAGAAAGGCCAAGCTAGTAAGTCCTTCCCTCGTTTCAAAATGTTTCCTTCCTACCCTCTAGTTGCTTTTAAATCTCGGGACGAGATTTTCTTAAGGGGGGAGGGTTGTAATACTCCGTAATTTTCTAAACACTTAAGCGCATTTGCATTTGACCCTAATTTTTTCTCAAAATTTTGATTCAAATTTAAATTTGAGGCATTTTTAAAAATTTGGAGTTTTCCAGGGGCAAAAATGTGAAAGGGTAGTTAAAATTAAGCCCTTTCACTTTTGTATTTGGACCCCTGTCAAAATATGTAAAAATCTAGGGTTAAAAATGAAAAGGGTAAAAGTAAAAAAAAAAAGAAAAAGGGGCGAAGCCCCCGCGGGCCAGCTGGCCACCCCGCGGCCACGCGCCCGCTGGGCGAGGCCCAGCCGGGGGCGGCGGCCCGCGTGGCGGCCGGCCCGCTCGCCACCCGCGCCCCCTGTCAGTCGGCGCTGACAGGTGGGGCCGCGGGGGGGGGGCGGGGTCTTCTCCCCCGCGCGAGCGGCCGCGCCAGCGCTCGCCAGAGCTCGCGCGCTCGCCACCCGCCCGCGCCCCGCGCCGTCTCCGCCGCCGTCTCCGTCGCCGTCACCGTCGCGCCACCGCGTCGGTAAGCACACCTCACCCCGCTCCTTCCCTCTGCGCCTCGCCGGGCACCGGCCCGAGCTCGAGCTCGGAGCCCGCATGGCGCCGCGGCCACCGCGGCGTCGCCGCCGCGGTTCTCGCGCGCAGGAGCCCTAGGGTTCCCGCCGGCACGCGCATCGGGTGCGCCGCGGCCGTGCGCACCCCGCGCTGTAGAAAGTAGCCCGCCGCGGGCACCACCGCCGCTGCGAGGCTACCTCGCCGGCGACGCTCCGGCGGGCGCCATGCCGCGGCGGGCGGCGACCGCGCAGCGAAGAGAATGGGGGGGAGAAAGGGGAAAAGGGGAGGGAAAGAGAGAGGAGCTCGCGCCGCGCCGGATGGTCGTCGGCGCTGCCGGCGCGGCGACGCGCAGAGCGCGTCGCGCTCGCGGAGCCGCGCCGCGCGCCGGGCGGCCGGGCGAGCCAGGCGAGGCCGGCCGGCTGGGCCGCCAGCCCAGCTGGGCCGCTCGCCGGGCAGGCCGGCCTGCCAGGCCGCGCCGCGACCGGGCCGAGCCGAAAGGCGCGGCTGGGCCCCGCCTTAGCGCAGGCAGGCCGCAGGCCCATTTTGGGCCGGGCCAGGCCGAAGGGGAAACCCGCGCGCTTTTTGGAGGGGGAAATTAGAACTTTTTGCTTTCTTCTTTTTTGTGGGCTGGGCCGAATTTCAACAGTATTTCTGTTTTTCTTTTTCCTTTAAAATTTAATTGTTTATCTATTTTGTCTTAATGTAATATGATTATTTTAGTTAGAAAAAAATTATTTATTAATTCATATAAATAATT
Source organism: Paspalum vaginatum (assembly GCA_030272315.1). Taxonomy (NCBI): domain Eukaryota; kingdom Viridiplantae; phylum Streptophyta; class Magnoliopsida; order Poales; family Poaceae; genus Paspalum; species Paspalum vaginatum. The sequence continues at coordinate 38,570,849 of CM059020.1, read as the reverse complement.
TGGTAATTTCCAAAAAAAGAAAGTACATTAAAGTTTATATATATTGTTAAAGATTTTAGCCTTTATTTATAAATACATAAAAATTCATTAAGTGCATTAAAAATAGAAAACTAATTCAAAAATCTATTTTAATTATTCCAGAATTCCTAGAAAATTCAGTTAAGCTTTGAAAATCATTTAAAAATATTTAAAAATACCTGGTAATTTGTTTAAAGCTTTGGACAATCATTTTAATTCGAAAATATTCATCTTTAACCCTAACCGCCCTTTTTCTTTAGAAAGTAGTGCACTCTACTTTTTCAACAGGTTGATCATCTTCATATTTTAAAAACTCATGCATATCATCAATTAGGCACGTTGGTCCCACCGCTCCCAGTTGAAGAATCTTCCACTGCAACGGAAAATCCGGAAGCCGGTGCGACCGAAGCATCCTTCCCACCTGCAGGAGGAGACTCCGAGTCACCGACAGAGGCCGATCCTGTGACTCAAGGCAAGCCCCGGTGCATTACCCAGTTTTCTTAAATTCTTAATTTAAGTCAGAGTTATGCTTGTGCACTAGAGTTAGGAGTTGATTGAAACCCTAGAGCATGATGATCCATTATCCAGCATATAATCCTATGCTCAGTAGATGGCTTAGGTGGCAAAAGCCTAGGAAGGAAATCTTTTACAGCAAGTTTTTGGTTGAGAATAAGAAAATGGATAATAAATTGACAGGCATGCGGCGGGATCAGTTTCGCTTTCATACTTTACATGTTATGCTTATTTGCTATGGACCCTGATCCTGCCTGTGTCGTATAAGGCCGTCCGATGTGTGGCCTGGTTGGGCCGAACGCGCCTCATTCACTTACCGTCCTTAACGGGCTCCGGTAAGCCTTTCGTCCTGTTGTACCTAAGCGCGGAACTAGACGAGACCAACTGGAAGGAGGAAGTTGGGCGGGTGTCGAAGGACTGACACCCGGGTTCGGTGAGGATGGTTTCGGCTAGGTGGCACTGGATGTTGGGTTGTCGTATGTGGGGGTCGGTGTACACACATATGACGGGTGTCTGAGTATCCCTCTCGAGAGGTGGAAACCGATTCGAATCGTCTGTGGCTTGCCGGTTGTAAGCTGCCTGATCGCGACCAACATCATAGTAAGAGAATTGATCTTATTAATGATGAATGTTTGGTAACATGTTTGTTTGGGTGGATGCTGGTGGGTTAGTAGAACAGGCATAACTTAGTTTGATCAGGTAATAACTAAAAGGGTGAACTAAATTCTAAAGCTAAGGATTTATTAATAGGCCTGCCGCAGTGTGAGTTGACCTAATCACCCCGGGCTTGAGTTAGGAAGTGGGTTTCGACCCAGTGGTCGGGTAAGTCTTGCTGAGTAATTAGTACTCAGGCTTCTTGCCTATGCTTTTTCAGGTTCCGAATACACTTGGTTTGAATGGGACCCTTATCTGAATCCTCCTTTCTTCTGAGCTAAGCCTGGCTATATCTGAAGAAGTTAGAGGTGTGCGTGGGTCGAAGGAACATGAGAACAATGCTACTTTTGTTTAATGGATGAAGAACTTATCATCCGGAAGTGTAATAAGTACAAAACTTATGTGTAATATTTTAAGTTATGTAATAAATGTGATGTGCATGTTGTAACCTGTGGACTCCTTCGAGAGTCGCCCCAAAATCAAGCTCGATCCGGATGGGAAGGCCAAGTCAGGATAACTACATCCTGAAGGACTACCGATGTTAGTCCGGATCTGGTGACTAAGCACTAATCCGGGTTAATCTAGGCGGTTCTGCCACACAGTCGGACTCAAACAAAACCTTTCCTCCTCGAAACCCTAGTCATACAAGCACCGCTCTCTTCCTATTACCCTTAGATCAACCCATTTTCTCCTGGCCCTCAGATATTCCACTCCCCTCCCTAGATACACCGATGAGGAATGATATAGAGCCTTAGTGGCCCTATCCCTTTCCTCCTCCCAAGTCTCATCCCTCGTGGGTTGTTGCTTGTGCTGCTCGTCCTTCATATTGATGAAGACAATGATTATGGTGATGAGAATGATGTTGATGGAGGAAGTGGTCCTTCTAGGGCAGGAATGTTTAGAGTGGAGACATATTTCACGCATGCCACAGAGATGAATATCACGGCTAACCTAATTCGTCATGAGCGACAAGAAGCAACTGGCATCAATCAGATTCATAGGAAGATGATAGCTCATGCTGTATTAGTTAAACCTTCACCTATCCACCTCTACCCTCCTAGTCATCCTCTATCCACAGTCATACTGATATATATACCATAGTCATATCCACAGCCACCCGCACCCCCCATGTACATGTCCACCGACTTTGTTACAACAACTAGCACAACATCTTGGTGCATACTATTCAGATGAGTACCTGATTATTCAAATGTTTGTGTATATCTCTTTAAAATTGTTTATTCATTTCTTGTTCTCTCGTCATTTGATTTCATCTCTATATATAGAAGTATTTTTATGAATATTGCACGCAACAGGAGAGATGAGACTAACGAATTGAGAACTTAATTGTCGAACACCTTCACGTAGGGACTTGACTATTCTATTATGGAGTTGTATGAATTTTGTGTGGGTCTGTGTTAATATGGATTTGTTTGGACTTCTATTCATATAGATCTATATGCATTTGTGTGTATTTTCGATAGGCATATACTTTATGCAATTGAATATTACTAATTTTTCTGCAAAATATATATGTGATATATGAGTACCTGGTGCATAGTCATACATAAATAACATAACGAAACGCCACCAAATTTTCTCATATTTTCACCATGCAAACCATATTTTCCATTCAAATATCTAAATTCTAATAAAACACTAATATCTGATGAAAACTTGCTGCTTTTTTTCAAACTTATGCTGCATCCTCAGTCTGTTATTCATCGAGAAAAAGCTCAATTTCCGTTAGAGTGCACTGAAAAATACCTTACTTGTGTGAATTAAAACCCTGTATAAGAATCAGAGTACATGTTGAATGGAGGACACATCTCCTGGTCACATAGATAAGATAGTAGTGATATATGTGGTGGGCATGAACAACAAAACCATAAATAGACTTGTGGTTGAAAAAAAAAAGAATAAAGTATTTAATGTGAATAGTATAGCTGCACAATTACGATGGACTGGACTAGTTAATTACAGATGAGTAAAATTCACGGGCGGTAACCGAACTTGTCGAGGGGTGTCATTCATGTACCCAAACTTCCAAAATGCATATCTAGGTACCCAAACTTGCTAATTGTGCCATCTTGGTACCAAGTCTTGTAATTAGAATTAAAATGCTTGCGTGGCGGGCTGACTAGACAATGATGTGGCCCATGACACATGGGACCCACATGTCATCCCCTCCCCCACTTCTTTCTCTCTCCCCTGTTTCTTTCTCTCGCTGTGTGCCCGCCGTGCGCAGCCCGCCGCCGTGCTCACCGCCCGCCTGCCGTCGCGCCCTCGCCGACCCCCGCTCCTCCGGCTGTACGCCCCTACCGCTGCGGGCGGCCAAGCTCGCAACCCGCCCCCGCCGCGCCCTCGCCGGCCCACGTGCCTCTCGCCCTCCGTCCCGCGCGCCGCCCACCCGCCGGCTCACTGTGCGCCGTCCCACACGCCCGCCGTCGTCCTGCTGCTCTTCTCATCGGTGAACTCCAGCCCCACCGACGTGTTTGGCCCCATGGCGGTCCTAAAGCCGACGTCGTCCGCAGCGGACTTCGGTTACGTGCTCTCCAAGGCGCCAACACAGTGATGCATCCTGGGTCCCCCGCCAACATCGCGCGGCTCTTGCTCGCGCTATCCTCGGTGGGGCCGGGCCGCCGGCCGAGGATGGCCGGGGCGGCGCGGGGCACTCGCTCCACTGCTAGGCGCACGCGCGCGACGGCATCGTGGTGGAGACGCGCGCGCTGCCGCGCGCCGTGGATGTGGTGGCGGCCGCGGCATCGCCCGGGTTTGGTGGTGGCGACGCGTACGATAGGAGGAGCGTGGGCCGACGGGGGCGCGACGGCGGGCGGGCAGCGGGCACCGTGGCGGGTTGCGCGACGGCTGGCGCGCGGCGAGCACGACCCCGGGCGGGACGGTGCGCAGCGAGCATGGCAGGCGGGAGGCGCGTGGGCTAGTGGGGGCGCAACGTGGGCGGGCGGCGAGCATGGCCGCGCACCGTGGAAGTGGTGGTTGCGGCATCGCCTCGGTCCGGCGGCGGCGGCGCATACTGCGGGAGGAGCGGGGGCCGGTTAGGGCGCGACGGCGGGCGGGCGGCGTGCACGGCGGCGGGCTGCGCACGGCAGGCACACAGCGAGAGAAAGAAATAGGGGAGAGAGAAAGAAGTGGGGGAGGGGATGACATGTGGGTCCCATGTGTCATGGGTCACGTCATTGTCCAGTCAGCCCCACATAAGCATTTTAACTCTAATTATAAGATTTGGTATCAAAATGGCACAATTAGTAAGTTTGGATACCTAGATATGCATTTTGGAAGTTTTGGTACCTGGATGATACCCCTCGACAAGTTCAGTTTTCACCCGTGAATTTTACTCATTACAGATAATGGAAAGTATAGTTCGATCTCAGGATGATTCAATGATAACAAGGAAGTATACAGGATACATGCTTCGATCTCGAAGCTGCCAACAACTCTTGGAAACACAAAGATCAAACTCAGGCCAATCACAATAGGATTGATTAAGCACCATCCCTTCAATTTAATTTGTAACTTGTGTATCGCCCCCAGCAGAATCAGTCGTCGTCATGGAAAGAACTCCATCCCCGGCGCTGTTGTCTGACAAGAGGGTCTGGGACACGACATGCGCAGCAAATTTAATCCCTTGCCTAGCTACTTCGTTGCGAATCACTGTCGATAGCGCCGATGGCTCGCTCCCTGGCTGAGGAACAGCAGTTGGAAGAGTGACCGGCGGCATGCCTCCCCCCAGGGGCACCGGAACAGGAATACTGGGTGTTTGTACTTGAGGCAGCGCGACCTGCGGTTGTGCCAATCCTGTCGGGATCCCGAGCGGCGGCGGCGACAGCTCGCCTGGTGCGAGGGCTGCGCATGCCACTACCGGCGCTGCCGCGGCCGCTGGAGGCACTTGAGGAGGGAGCTGCTGCTGGTTATTAGGTGCGTGGTGAGATCCATTGGTTTGAGCAGGAGTGAACTCTGCTACTGCTAGGTTCTGTTGTGTGTACACTTGTTGTTGTGGCTGAGACTGAGGGACGGTAGGACTAGGAGGGATCTGAGGCTTGCCGCCCAATGGTAACAGCGGGACGCCCACAGCGGGCGACGACATGCCTGACGTTGCGTTTGGTGTGCTGCCCACAGCGGCCGTCGCCGTCGCCGCCACTGGCGGGCTCCGCAGCATGATGAAGGAGGCGATGCCGAGCGCCGAGGCGGCCAGGCAGAGCACGCCCCCGCCGGCGAAGATGCCGTCCTTGAGGTAGGGGCAGTAGGGCGCGTCCTCCCGCACCACGTTGGTGCTCCACGCCGCTCCTTCTATGAGCAGCGCCCACGCGATCACCGCTGCTATCCTGCTCGTGGCAACACCATCATGTTTTCATGTATCATCAGTATGTTGACGGCACGCGGGACGGACGATGAGACCATCTGGCGGCAGCAGGCAGTCACTCACCATGAGAAGACGGCGCAGACGATGCCGACGATCCGCTTGGTCTCTGAAGGGATGGCGCGGGACTTGCAGCAGCCGCAGCAGCCGCCGACCGCCGTGATGATGACCTGGGCCACCAGCAGGAAGATGGCAGCGCAGATCCCCAGCCCGAGGGCTGGGTTCGGTGGGTAGATGCAATCGTCTCCGTACACCAGTATGGTGTATGGCTGCATGCATGAAGGCATATGGTTGGATCGAGTTCAGTTAAGCATAGATCTAGCGTACCAAATTCACATCACAGCAGCTAGCTCAACAAGAAAAATAGAAGGGACACATGGATGATAGATGCTGATCATCAACAAGTAAAAAAGGGCATATATAGTATGCTCGAATCTGTTGGTTTCAACAAATTCAAACCAACTAAGCAGATTGGCAGTGCTATGTAGCTTACAGTGAGCTTTGTCCCCTCTGCCGAGAACCCGAAGATGGCACTCAGCAATCCTAGAGAGCCCACCACTGAGCACACGATGATCGCAGTCTTATCCATTTTTATCCCCATTTCTAGATATCCTAGAAATGTCGGAGGCGTAGATTAGCTATCCCGTCTCTAAACCACTCGACCTATACGTTTATATAGATCGACGCTGCAAGGGCAGAAGACTTGGAAAGTTAAATAGAGCTCAGTTCCATGGGGCACACCGTACACCTAAAGCCCGAGATGCATGGGACGACCTTACAAGTCAAACGGTTTGTTAAGGAGCAACGTATAACCACAGCCCGGGGAGACTTATTTATTGGCAACCATCATCATGTTAATTATGGGCATGCTCGTGGTAATTCTTCGAACCCCGCTGTGACTTAGCTAGGGCATGTTTAATTACCTTCAGAACAGGGAACTGTAGAGATATAAACTGTGGGTTTGAGACTTTGAGTGGTGGCGGCAAGGAGCGCATGTACGTAGACACATACATGCTGACATTCAGCCATGTGCCATGCCGTGCGTCGTCAAAGTCTTTGAAACGAACACCGTACGCGCTTAACTGCTAGACAGCGGTGTTCGCCTGAACGGCCGTTTAAACGCCGGCATTTAAACGATAAACAATGCACAACTGTGTTGTTTAGGGTGTAAAATGTCAATTAAACGGTTTAACCGTTTAAACGGTAAAAAACGGTATTAAACGGTCTAAATAAAACGGGGTTAAACAAAATTAAACAGGCTAAACAGCCATTTAACATGCTGTTTAGGTGAAAATGTCGAGTTTTTTAATGCATAAATATAAATGTCTTATATTATACATATATAAATATGTTTATTAGATTTGTTGAATCAATAGATATGCATATTTATTTTTTAGATGTATAAATATTTATATTTACTATGATATTTTATTGTTATCTAAGCAGAAATATGTATAGTTTAATGCTATAGTACAAAACCGTTTAAACAGTGTTTACACTGATTTAAACGAAAGGTGATCAACTGTTATACCGTTTAGCGTTTAGAATAACACTGCTAGACAGCGAGTCTATGTCCCGGCTAGTTGACTTGGAGAGGCCCTGCAGGTTGGCGACTTAAAGAATAGAGATCATGCATATGGATGTTTGGTCGTTGCATAGAGCTAAGGTTACATCTTGTTTGGCGTCTCTCTCCAGACTGGAGGTGGAGTTTGCTGCTTCAATCAAAATGGTTTAGAGTTGTATTTAATCTGAAATGTAAATAAAAGCGTGCATCGACCCATGCGCATGGTTTATATTGTAGGAGATATGTTTTAAAAGTTAGTAGAGAAACTTAATGGAATAGATAGAATAAATTAGTAATTTATAAATAATACCATGTGTTAATAATTTATATGAAAGTTTGGTTGTTTTAAGTTACTTTAGCAAAGATAGATGTGGCAATAATTTTAGATATACATTTCAGAGATTATTTTAGATTTTGTAATTTTCTCATAATTAACTATCAGTGAAAAATATGGGTAATTTAGATATGAATTAAATATATTGTTTCATATTTTTTGTAGTGGTATATATTGGTACTTAAAAGTAGATATAGGGGTTCATTTATGTTGTTTCTATAATGGCAATGGTGCAGAAACTGGAATAGGTCTAGCTGCTATTAAGTATTATGTCTACTGAACTGATGACAGGATATTTCTTATTACTCTAAGAATTTTTAGATTTTTTTTAGTCTATATTGTGAGGATTAACATGGACTCTCCAAAGGATATCACCTGTTAGTAATATTAAGATTTTAACTCTATAAATCTATAAAAACTAGTGATAACCAGACCCATTTGCTATAGAAAAATTGTAGGTCGTGAGAAGCTTTGTTAAACAAATCCTTGTTACTTGGTTGGCACATATCCTATTTTTTCTAGTATCTTTATTTTTTTCAATGCAGGGATACGTACACTAGTGGTAACCCAAAGTGAAAAATGCACGCTACATCTCCACGAGTGGATGGGCGCGTTAACGGCCACATTGGATACCTTTAGTAGCCAACAGAAGACAAATCTGTCCCTGCAAGTATAGGCGGACTTGGGTTGACACTCTGACATTGATGATACAGGTAAAATTATCTCTAGCGGTTGTTTGAAATGGATGATCAAAACACTATTATATAGAGTGGAGTTTGAAATTTGAAAAATGTGACGAGTATATTGTTAGAGATAGCCTAATAGCAAAATCAAACCGCAGAAAGCTGGCAACGTTCGTACAGCTAGAGGCGATTGCAACCAGGATGCATGTGACCACCATAGCCGCAAAACGCTCATTCAATCCTAGATTAAACGACAGCGCAGAATGTGTTCATCAAAGCATATATAATTATATATCATAATAATACATAGTACTGGCTACTCCGTAAAAGATTATGGAAATTACCACACAAATGCGCTGTACTTGTCTAGTTGACTTGACTTGGCGTCTTCTGCCGCGTCAAGCAAGCGTAGAGAGCGAATGGATGGCATTATTATCCCAATAGCTAGTGCGTACTGTATCGATTGTATCGTCAGTTTTTCGGAGACGGCACGCGTGAGATCGTGGTGGAGGTCCACTACTGGAACAGGATGCCAGGACGCGAGCGGGACAACGAAGACTTGGGTCTTTAGATGCTCCGCAGTGACCGAAGCCAAAGGCATCGACCAACAAACTTTTGGTAGATTAGCCTGTCCAAGAATTGGCAGGTCGATTGGGCACCAAATTAAACCACGACGTCGGTACGGTACATTAGATGTGCCAGTCAAATTGCGGCTACATCCAAATGACATTGGTGCCCATGGTGAACAGCCAAATTTAGGCCGGACTCCCAGTGGTCCTCGTCCAAACAAGCTCACTAGTATGTACTACAAGGTATCCAAGCCAACATTTTTGCATTGGCAAACTTTGCCAAATCTTAGCCTCCATTTGATTATTTTAGATTAAAAACAAAACATGGTGGTCATCTCCTCCGGACACCTTAGTTTATTTTGGTGGCCACAGCTGCTCTAATAAAAGCCACAAAAAATTGGCAATACAAGAAATTAGCTTGGCTATTGGCAACGGTGTCACTAGCCAACCATGACCTCGATGGACCGCCAGCTAGAGCAAAAGCATATGGCCGAGTAGAGTAGAGACATCACGTCACATAGGTGCCTGCTGACTGACCACCACTTCTTCTCGGAAAATGATCAGGAGAGGGCTAGCAGGTTTCATGCATTTGGGTCTTCTGGACCCTGTTCGTATGAATGTCTAAGACCAAGTCAGATCGTGTATACGGACGCATATATGACTGTCGATAGTATGAAAATAAACAAAATAAATGTTAAATATAGATAATAGGATAGACGATATGTTGGAGTCAATCTAACTATCTAGTGCAGAGGGATTGTAAACTTCGTATCACAGCTGATTAATTAGCGCGTTACTGGGACTGGCTGCACACATTTGAGCACTTTAAAACAGGACCCAAGCATAGTATCTCAACTGCTTATTCTGCTTTTCCTGGTACCGGTATTGATAGATAGAAAGCGCCCCTTCGTGCTGCATGCATCGGCAACTGCAGTCAATGAGTGGCAACTGGCAATGGGGCGAGCTAGTGTGTAGGTCCAAGGCACGCAGTGTCCATCTTGCGGCGGCCGCTAGGCCAGTCGAATCAAACGGACGGCGGTCCGCAGACGCATACAAAAACGCCGAGTCGTCGTCAGCGATGGCCCCGATATACGATCGAGTACGTAGCCAACGATTGCAGCGCCTACCCTTGCAATGCTGCAATGCAAGTGGAGCTAGCCGCGTTTACAGCACGTAATACAGTACTCCACTCATCATGAACCAAGCGTCCACGTCGTCAGAGCCACGGACACACTCGGCCGACAGGGACGAGCGAGGACGCGAGAGCCGCCGATCGAGTGCGTGGACATGAGTGCATTTATTTTCTGCGGTACTGTAGGCCTTACGTATGTGTGGTCGGCCGCGTAACGCGTGCAACGAATCTCCGAAACGGTTGGATGAGCAAAACAGATGCATATGTGGTTATACAGTACTCCAGGTTTTTGGTAAGTTGTTAATAAAGAAACATGGGTTATGTCCTTTTCCATATAGAGGGGAAGGCAGAGTTAAAATGCATTTCATAGATAGGCCTTGCACCTTATGTAGTATGCGGGTGTCATTGTTGGCCTAAAGATGTTTAAACATATGGTTGGTATTTATGTGGTAGCCCTAATAAACTATAGATTAAATGAAACGCCATATAAACAGTGAAAACGTTCAAACGGTCAAACCCGTTTAAATCATGCATTTAAACATGGGTTACTCATGTTTAAACAATCATTCATATGTATTTTAATACAAGGTTATTTTATATTCAAACTAGCTAGTCATTAGAGCAAAGTGTCTAATGTTATATTGTGTAATAACATGTACTTGATGTGTGCACTATGTATGTCAGTTGTTTGTATATTTAATCTAACTGACAGTGTCTAATTTTGGAGCTCTATACATTCTCAAATCATATTATTAAAATTTATAAAACCTTGACATTTCAGTGCATATTTAGTGGTACTGTGAGTTTCAATCTTATTAAATAACATGCTGCATAAACAAAGATGGTGACATGGCAACGCAATTGATGAGAAGAGATATGAGAGAGTTATAGAAGGTGATAGAATTTCATCTAGACAAAACTCAGGCTACTACACATGTATCTAGACAAAATGCTGAGATGGCATTATTGATAGCTGTACAATGAAACTTTCATTAGAAATGGCATAATATTGTGTGCCGTTTAGCATTTAGAAAAAAAAAATTGGTGTGCGGCTGTGTGCCGGTGATGGGGCCAACAATAACGATAGTTTAGTTTGCTTACATTATGATTATCCGATAAGAGTTGACACTTGAGCAATTCAGCTGAAATTTTTATGCTCGGCTAGCTGGCAACAACGTTGGTATACACGACTACGCGCGAGCACGACCACAGCAGTTAGGAGCGGCAGTGATAGAGTCAGGGTCGAAATGTTTCTTCACAGTACAAATCAGTCTTCAATTATTTTTAGTTAAAAATAAATAGAAATATGATCCGGTCTTTTTTATCTGATTTTTAAAATTTTCTATGCAAAATTTTATAATCTTTTACCACACCTAACTACACGTACTGCTAAGGCCATTTTTAGTGGAGTTTCATTCTCACTGAATGATATGCTATGTCAACAATTTTGATGATGTGCCAGTGAATTAATAAAATAAAGATGAACTGAGTTTCATCTGGATGAAACTGGACACACACGGTTACCTAGACAAGTTGTGTCTTGCATATTGCCTATGAAATTACACCAAACTATGCATTCACGATGAAAAGTTTCATCTATAATTTTATTTTATTTTTACTTATGTGACATTTTGGAAACAAAAATGAAACATTCGATTGAGAATGACCTAATTAACTGCGTGGCTCGTAATTGCTACCTCCGTCGCAAGTCGCAAAATGTAGTCTGCAGCACATAAGCTTTAATTATTTGTGCTTTTATCTACTAAACTAGTAGTACTGGTTGGCTTGGCTCTGTTTATAGCTATTTTGTGTTGCGTCAACTGACCGGAGAGAAATGAATGTCATTGTCTAATAGACAGTTGGAGCTATGTATGTCCATTCAATTCCGCGATCGATCGAGATGGATCATGCATGGCGATGGCGTGTTGAGAATTAATCATCCAATCAACCGCATGTGCGACTCCTAATGAGTTCACTGTACTTACTAAAATAGATCGACGTTACACGGCCGGGGCTTTAATTGTGGCGATCAAGGTCAGACCTATCTATAAGACGCACCACATGCATGTGAGTACGTTACAACTTCTTCCTAATTTTAAACGATCGACGACGCTCCCCAGCTGACACCTCGGAGGCTCGGACGGTTCATCCAAATCATGCAAGTTGGAGCCACACGGCGGACCCGATCGATCAGCCGTTCTCAGCTAGCCAGCCTGGGTTGTCCGTTGCCATATGGACCAGTTTGACACGCTTATTTCCCCTACGGATCCGAGGGATTGATCAATTCCCTTTCAATCCTCAGAAAAAAAGATATTGTCAAATTAGCCCTTTATTATACGTCGACAATTGGGGAAGCTCTCAGTCCCTCCCCTTCGGCCAGAGGTCAGATTCTGATCACGGCCGAATTAGTTCATTCGTGGCTAAAGCTGTGCATGGTCAAAATTTATGATGGAGCCGTCCAAATTACTTCAATTAAATTCAGATGTCATCCATTGACCCTCTCAACTTAATTGAAATAATCTTGGTATTTCCGTTGATGTACCATGGTACACCTCACATGAACCAGGATCATAACATAACCAAGTTGCGGTCCAAGCATCACCACAACGATCATTAAGTTTTATAAACCAAAGTTTATATAAAAGTTCATAGTTTTGTAGCTGAAGGTTCAACATCGCCCACTCATACGATTAGCATAGAGCGCAAAATACATGGTTGCTTCTCATGCTAAGAACAACCACACATAACCCAAGGCCCATCACTCCGCGCCATCACTACCCTCGCGCGGGGAGGAAGTGGCCATATATAGCCTTCGGTTTACCTGAAATCAACTTAACGGCAGCACCGTTAGTACATTTCGTACTAGCAGGACTTATCTCAAAAAATAAATATGGTGGATGCAAGAGGCTCTATCAATTTAAATTTGAACGTTGTAAAAGCAAAAGCATTTGACTAAGTTATAATAAGTAAAAGACATAGCGTCTAAACCCATTATAAATTAAGCATCAATCATTTGCATAAGTAAAGTGATGTACATGAGCTCAATCTTCCATAAGCTCTTTCATGGAAATTCTACATTGAAGTCCAAGTTCATTGAGCGCGCTCATTATCCGAGAGCGTGGCTATTCGAATAGATTAATACACGATGGGGGTGTATAACTTTTCCCACACGAGACACAGGACCGAACCTCCGTACCTTGCGCAAAGGTAAGGGTGGATTTATGCTCTCAACCTTTCACATACCCGCCCCAAATGCCCACCGAACAGTCGGGGTGAATAGATGCACTGAGCCCCTTATACCTCAGGCGACTCTAGCTACACCTCAAACAATCCGCACTTCGGGTGATCCGGGCAACTTATGCTGCTGAGCTCACAATTCCCAAAAATAAAGTGTGTGGTTTGTACAGAAAGTGCTCATGACCAAGGTGACAACAAGACGGTCCTTAACCAACTAAAGCAAGTCTACGCCCCTTGGACCCCATCTCCAATGGCCCTACCACTTGCTCAAGTCACGTTTCATCGTTCAACATTAGCTCAACTCAAATTTTAAACCTTCCAACTAGCAAGTTGAATTAAGTAAATCAACTCTTATATCTCGCGAGTGGTGGTGACTTAGCCACCTCTCGACTTCTACTAGTATTAAGCATGGCTAAGCATTAATCGAGACACCCATCGTACATATTCAATCAATGATTAAGCTAGAACTAGGAAAAAAAATGCTAAATAGGTTCTACTCATCACATATGAACTAATAGAGTTAAGCCCATGCACAAACAATAAATCATAACTCAATTTGATCCAAAATAGGGTGAAAAAGAGGTGCCTGCCTTGGTACACAGTGGTAGCCTCCTCGCTCACGGGCTCCGGTTGTGGCTCACACACCGCTTGCTCTGGTGTCTCAGTCCCTATGCGATTGCATATGATGCAATAAAATCAATACAATGCAATGCTCATGATGAGTACGCCAAAAAATGCATTACCAAGAGAGAAATACCATTTTCAAGCTACCACATTACATCAAAATAATTATCAAGCCTCGAGAAAAATAAGTTTTCAACTAGACTTAGTTTAAAAACACTAATGGCTGCCAGTGGCATAAACGTAAATAAAAGCAGCCAAACGCAATGCGGTTCCTTCCCTAAGCATCTTTGAGAAGATATCAATCCGATTTAGCAAGTTAACTAAGACAAACATAAGGATTTAGACGCTTCGGACGGAAAATTTTACAGGTTTCTTTCTCGGATGACAGAGAGGCAGAGCCCGGATACTTCAGACGACCCTCTGAGCAGAGCCCTCTGTTTGGGAGACGGGACAGCGCTCCTCGGATAGCGAACCTCTGACTGGAGTTGTCTGTACAGAAAAGTCGAAAACATCGCCTAAAACTAATTTTTCTTTTTAAAACCATATGGACCACTTGGACGTCTTCTAAAATCATGAGAATTTTCAAGTGAATACTTTGAACCACGGAAAATCCATTTTATCTAAGTTGGATATCAAAACCTTCATATTTTTGAAATGGAAAATCTTCCTGAAAAGCTAGTTTTAAACTTTCGGCTAAGTTGTTTAGCCCTTAAACGAACTCCAAAAATTTCAAGTAAGATATCTAAATTTTTGTTTTGATAAGAAGAATTTTATCATATAATTTGTTAACATAGGTTTTATAGAGGAAAACAAAGTTGCTTCACAAACATCCCTTTAAAGATAAGGTTTTTATTCAAAAGCACATTCAAACCATGCTAAAAAAATCATGGATGATGAATACGATGCGCATGTATGCTCTATATCATGTTTAAATAGATTGGGTCGTTACAAAATTTTACAATGATTTTGGCGCCATGATAAAAATTTGCCGGCCGTAGTCAGCCGGCGGACGCGCTGGTGGGCGGTGGCAGCTGACTTCGAGTGGCAGCGGCCAGATTCCGGACTTCCGGTGCCCTGCCGCCTGCCGGTCCCCGTTGCCGCTGCCGCTCAATCTCCACCGTGCTTGAGTTCAGAAGATCCTATAGCTTGTTTTTAGAGGGTGAGGCAATAAAAAAAAATCTCCACCGTGCTGGGCGCTACGACGGTGATGCCATGCGGATGCGGCAGCGCCGGCCGCAAGCCCACAGCCACGGCCACGGCCCACGGGCCTGACCTTGTCGCGGCCCCCCTCTAGAGTGCACCCGTTGATTTGGGCCGCGCTCGCTCAGCGGTTTGAGAGTGGGTCCAAGCGGGCGGAGAGTCCAGTCCACTCCGCTCCGCGGTCGAGCTGGGCTTCAAGATGAGCCGATTGGGCCGGCTCGCCCCTTCCCAGCAATCCTAGTCGGGCTGGGTCGAGGAGGGCACAGCCCAGCCGAGCAAATCGGCCTCTTCTTTTTGTACTCTTGTTGCAGCAGCGTTGCGGTCCGGGTCCGGCCGCCGGCCGGTAGCCGAGCTCCCGACATCTGTGTCCACGGCGAACGGACACGTACGGTGCGCGATCTCGCTCCACCATTGGCAGGAATGGCAGCACGGTCGATCTCGCCGGAACCAAAACAACGGCTGTTTGCGACTCAGATGGCCCGTCGGCGGTTGGCAGGGGGGGCCCGTGTCACATGGCCCCTGCGACGCGCTTAGCTGCATGTGCATGCGTGGGTACGAGGCGGGTGTGGATACGTAAATGAACTAGATCATCGCTAATTATGCTGCCCTTTAATTTTTCGATACCCTCTGTTTCTGTAGAGTGCACGCTCGTCAAATCATCCTCTTGTTAAGAAAGGAATGCATTGAGTAAAAGTACTGTCACAAGATGACATTGTAGCGCTGCTGTAGACAAAAAGAGAGATAGTTGGAATAGTGAAAAAATAGTGGATACACAAGACTTTAGACAATGGATTGGAGATGGTCTTAACAGCTCATTTTTGCATGAATGTCTGTGAAAAGATGACTTGTCAGGCTCGCTGGCCAGCCCGCTTGCATACCTAGCTCCGTGCACATTCTCCAAATACGAACTATTCGCATAGATCATTCAAAAGATGGCAATGCCTCGACGCACTTGGACCTCGGTGTACCTCGAAAAAAGGAACTAGATTATTCAGCGAGTCACCGCGCGCTACAGAGATCATGTAATTTTTCATTTGCCAGAAACCAACTTTGTATCCATTTGGCCAACGGAAAAATTAACGTTTTCATGTAGATGCGGTGGCACCGCTGCGCACAATAATACTAATTGCCCCCACCAGCCAGCACGTAGGTGATCGCCACCAACGCAATCAGTTCGGTGAAAAGCATCTGTGACTCCGTGTGGACTGTGGAGCTGGTGGACTTGGAAAACAAAGCGAAAGGGCAAGGAGAAGCCAGGGACAGAAAAGCCGTAGCAAGTCCCCGGCCGGTACCAAGGACCGAACGTGTCACGCCCTCGCTTGCAATGATGCTGCAGCGAACGAAGCAGAGGCAAGGCCGGGCACGCACAGGGAGGGCATACGGAATCACATGCCGTTGTTGCGTCCCTCTTGATGACGAGCACCCCCACCGCCTCCGCCACGGCGCCACGGCGTCTGCGTGGTGCCCCAGCGTCCGTGTCCCCCCCCCCCCTGTGGCGGGGGCGGGGAGCATCCAAGGAGAGCGCGTACTCGCTGCCGGTCTCGTCGCCGCGCCGCTGTTTGCCTGTTTCGGCGCCTCCCCCCGTCCTCGGCAGCGCGGTGCCCGTCCGTGCCCTGCTCACGCAGATCCTCCATTCTTTTGACGCGGATCTCGCTGCTGGAGCGAACCCTTGGCCGAATGCGTCTTCGCATCTGCTGCCCGGCGCTCAAACCGCCGGGGCCGTACCTGTGCTTGATGCTTCATGTTTCCCCCCTTTCCTCCTTTGTACGCATAATATAGTACGCAGTACATCTTTTATTTTGGTTCGCCGTGAATCTATGATGATGATCGAGTCCTTGATGCCTTCTCTCTCGCTTCGGTACGTATAAAAGGCAGACAGGGCCAGTGCGGATCCTCGCACTGCACAGTGCCGCGGTCCACATGCATATGCATGCGAGCCGTGCTGCAGATTTGCCATCTGGGTCCTGGTCTCTGCTAGCTTGTCGTCTTGGCCGAAATTCCTAGACTAGATCGATGCTTGCATCTGCATGCTCGTGTCTGTGCAGTGCGTGAGGTATATTTGGGGCCTTTTTTTTTTCCAAGAAACGAGGACCAACAGCAACGGGTCATCTCGGTGACGAGTGGACGCCTGGACGGCGGTATGGGAAGCAGGTTTCCTGGCGCGATCACTCGCCGGCTTTTCTGCTGAGGCCGAATATCCGCTTCGACGTCGACTCGTTTTTAGTCGGCAGGTCGCTCTCTCGCGTCGCCGTCGGTGGGAGCTCCGCGGCACCACCAAGCCAACGATCTGGCCGGTGCGACCTGCCCTTGTCATGTGGTGGACTCTCGGCGCGGCCTCGGCGCGTCAGGGGAACGTGTGCCGGTGGCCGCGACAGGTAAGGTGCCAAATAACCTGGCAGATTCAAACTGAACTGAAAGCTTCGTTTCGCTCCGGCTATAGTCACACATGTAGTCCAATCCTACCATTGTCCGATCTGTCTACATACGTCCAGCCTACAATCGGGCAACCAATGAGCACATGGCATGTACCTATAAGTATAGGCACTGTCTCTACAATTGGAAAGGTCTTTAGGTTTTTGTTTCATGCTTTTTAGTTCAAAAATGGACGAGCCGGCGAGAGATATTCCATCAAATATTTGTCACTAGTTGGTTTATCTTTTAACTAAGAAGCGTCAAATAAAGAAAAGAAAGCCCACGCTTATAAAACTCGTTAATTCGAAAATAGCATCTTTTTTCTCTGATTTCTCTTCAACATATTAATTCGAAAATAGCATCTTTTTTCTCTGATTTCTCTTCAACATAAATCATGCATGACATATTTCCTAGACATAATGAAAATAAAGGTTGCTCCCTAGTTATCAACGGGAGATACATGAGCTACTCACACCAACACCCCAACCGTCGCGCCGTTGAATGGCTAGCGCCGTCACCCTGGCATATGACGGTGTCGGTAGATGTGGTTCGCCCCTTCTCCTTCTACCCCCTTCCCACTTTGGTATCTTTCTCATCCTCCCACTTGGCCTAGACTATGTATCGACACTTCAGACAGTCAGATCAAATTGGCAATCGATGGGGGTTCGGTAGTGGATTTGACATTTGTTCAGTGCTAGAGGCATAGCGCGATGGCCGCTCCTCGTTCGTGCTACCTTCCAATACCTAGCCACTCAGCCCTGCCCCCCTCATTGATGTTGTTAACAACATGGATTTTGGGACTCAATAGAGAAGCAGCTAGGGATGGCGTAGCATAGGTCCACTGGCTCACCAGTGCCACGTCTAGGTACCATAAGCTAATAAGTTAATGAAACAACAAAATTGAGAAGATTAACATGGGAGTGCAACATCATTTTGGTTATCGAATTCCTCGTTTGTTCTCCCGACTTAGGGTATGTTTGATTTAGCTCCTAGTTTTTATTATCTAGCTTAATCTCAAGTGGTCAACAAACATCTTAGCTTATTGTATATCTTATATTGTTTTGGCCCCCTTGTAAGGATAATAGGCCCTAAGCCTCGTGCTCGGTGTGGTTAATGTGATTTGGCGATTGAATGACAACAAGGACCATTTTGGCTAGTTTTTCTAGCATCGGACAATCTGGTGAGAAGAAACCCCAAGATTGAAGACACAAGACTCAGTGCAAATACATGTACTGGATGTTCCGGTGTTTAATCACCTAACCATCTTGTGATTTTTCACTGGGCAAAAGTGAACAAAGAAATCAAGGAGTGACCGTGTACAAACTTGCACACATGCAATGGTCCAGTGATGGATTGATGGTACACGAAACGGTCTAGTGATACACTAGATAGAGGTGTCCAATGGACATGAAAACCAAATACGCGGTGCTATTTACAAGCACAGGACTGCTTGATGATATGCATTTCAAGCGGCAATGGTCGATTCCAACGGCTACTTGGGAATTGTACTTACCGGACGGTTCGGAAGTCTATGTGGTGGAACTTTTTTCCCAGTGATTAGTTATGGTTTGGACTTTAGATACCCTCTTGCATGGCCATTTCAGAATGATTGGCACCCCTATACTTCACTCTTGTGTTGACACACATTCTTGAGTGCCCAAAGTGTGACAAAGTGGTAAAGTGCATCATATAGGTATACTTAGTGCTTGCGAGTTCTTTCTTAGGAATTGTTTAGGGCATTGCCCTTGATTGCAATAAAGGTCAAGTAGTTAGGTTAGTGAAACTCTTGTTTTCATTTTTTGCGTGCACCAATGTTGTAAGCGTGGGGCTTGAAGTCATGCGAGACCCTTCGGAGCGTGGGATGGTCGCCGCCTTACTTATGAGAGGGAAAAATGCTCTCAGTGTTTTGGCAAAAACTCGCCTTAGTGGAAACAGCTTGGAGAACATCCAAAAAAGACCTGTGGAAGTCCCCCTTGTGACTGGAGGAGAACCAGAGATATTCTGAGTTATCCGACCTAGAGCTTAAACCTCGCAAGTGCTTACTTTGCCAATCTTGATCTTTTCGCGCATCAAGGCCTTAATAGTTAATCCCCATGCTGATTAAGCAAGAGAGAGAGGCCTTGTTCGGGGCTCTAACAAGGACTAGGGGAAGTCATGTGCATCCTATCAAAACCTTAGTAAAAAAATCTTTGTGTCTTCAACACAAGCACTGTCATCGGGAGTTTTCTCTTCTATTGCTCGTTTACATTCAACGCGTTACATTTTTGCAATTGTGCACTTACATTCCTATTCTAGATTGATAAGGTAGTTTGTAGGTTAGAACTTAGGTTGCAAGCCTTTTTTTGTAGAAGTAGCTACACTTAGCAAAACATTAGTGCACTTAGTTTTATATCTTGCCTAGGTTATGTTAAGCTGTTTTTGTGAACCTTAATTTTTAGAAAGCTTAATCCCCATCTCGGAATGCCAAGTACAATCCTCGTGCGACTTTCACCCTAGATTATGATGATACATAAGCAGCACAAGGGATGCTTATTGTAGCTTATTTTTCTGGTTTCTTATCATAGCACACACGATATTTTGAGTTGTTCATCCACCGATGCCATCAAAAACATATAGATCATTATCCTTACCTTACTGTTCAGACTCCTCTACATCTCCCTCTCCTTCCCCATAGATCTCCCTCTACATTCTAGCGGAAATAGCAACAAACAAAGAAGTACCATCATATCGTCCACAAGAGGCCAATGTAGGTATTGAGCCTAAGCTATATACTCAGCCTAGAGACAACACATGAGAGGGGGAGGAGGCGCAGGGGCAATGGAGACCTGGTCGGTCATATTGGTGGTCAATGAAGCTGCATGACTCCTCGAGCATAAGGCCATTGATGGTGTCATTGAGATCCACTGCATAAACAAGACCACATCAATATTAACTTGGATAGCCATCTACTGTGAGATTCCACATGTGTTGGCTATACTAGGACGACAACCTGTGCGGTTCCAGAACCATAGCCTCATCAAGTGCAAGGCAATGTACGTGCGGGTGGACTACAGACATTGCAACCATGGAGACCACAACGATTGCGGCCATGGCTCCCCTAGGCATGGCACAAGAAGCCATGGGTGCTTCTTCTTTGCCCCATATTATGTATCTAACGGTATGTGCCGCAATAAGATAACCCCTTGTTTGGAGGTAGGGTTATTTACAAAAGTTGCACATGCCATTGGATGCAAAATAGGGAATGCGATTTTGTTGATTGAACAATTGAAACATGGCATGTGCCCTGACAATGCAACTCTTTGCTTGGATATAGGTAAGGGTTGGAGGTTATTCGCAAAAGATGCAGAAAAACATTGGATACAAAATAGATGTCTGAGATTGCTGATTGCCTAATTCTATATAGAAACCTAATTGTCTAAAAGCCCGCTAAAAATGTTAAAGCTTATAAGGCTGATCCCACATAGTTTCAAATTAAGAAAAGCGCAGCAAATTCGTTATACGGCCATAAATCAGCACTTCCTTCCTGGACACGCCACGGGGCACTGACCGCGGGCCCCGCCCAGCACCCACCGCGTTTCTGCTATATATATACAGCTCCAGCGAGGCGCGGTGCCAGACCCCGAAAGCGACACGACCGCGCCCGGGACGACACCGCCTCCTCCGCGGCTCCGCCTCCGCCCACCCGATTCGTCGAGCTCGAGCCCGCCTGCCGCCTCGCCTCGATCCCCTGCCTCCTTCCCTTCCTCCCCACCTCCTCCCCGCGGCCGCTACCCCTGCATGAGAGCGCGCCGACCAGCAGACGACGGTTGGGCATGGACAAGTACGAGCCAGTTCGGGACATCGGCTCGGGCAACTTCGGGGTGGCGCGGCTGATGCGCAACCGCGAGACCCGCGGCCTCGTCGCCGTTAAGCTCATCGAGCGCGGCCGCCGGGTCTGATCCTTGGCTTCTCTGCTCGTTTCTTACCGAGGGTTGGATTGGGTTGGTTCGGCAGGGAGTTCGGATCCGGTGCTGTTGGTTTGGTTGTGCTGATCGGGTGGGCTTTGTTTGTGCGCAGATCGACGAGAATGTGTACCGCGAGATCGTCAACCACCGCTCGCTGCGGCACCCGAACATCATCCAGTTCATAGAGGTGCGTGTGCCGACGAGCAGAGATTTATCGATTGTTTAATGCTCTCTTTTGTCCTGTTAGGTTTACTCGGTTGTATTTTGGTAAAAAAAGACAGACTTTTTATGGGTTCCGTGCGGTGTACGTGCTTTTGTTTGGTTCGAAGGAGGCGCGGATAAAGCGGGGAAATTTCGACCAAAGGGGCATTTTCCGCTTGATTTGTTTTGTTTCTTGTTACGTCTGGGGATTGCATTTAAGCTTTTTTGCCGTTTAGAATTTGTGGGTCAGTCTTGTGGTGCTGGTCGGTTGGGTTTTAATTGTTTGGAAAACGAGCTGGTTGGATTTGGACTCTCTAGTACATAAAACTATTTTCAGTACTTTATTAAAATATATGCTGCGTTAAATAAACGAGCACCAACTCAAAAGCTGATCCCGTTAGAGGGGAAATCTCTGCAGGTGATCCTAACTCCAACACATCTTGCAATTGTGATGGAGTATGCAGCTGGTGGTGAGCTCTTTGATCGAATCGTCGATCGTGGTCGGTTTAGTGAGGATGAGGTACTAAATTCATCATGGTTGTTCTTTGAGTGCAGTATTATTCTATCCTTAATGTGCTCTTCGTACCCCACACAACGGAATTTTAGTGTATTCTTTTGTTCATTGTAGGCCAGATATTTCTTCCAGCAGTTGATCTGTGGAGTGAGCTATTGCCATCACATGGTATTGAGAAACTGTAAACTAGTGCCTAGTGATTACAGTGAACATATACTAGATATGCTTTTCAAATATTTACGACTAGAACCTGAACATATGCTTATGTGTTGCAACGCTTGCTGCTTTTCAGCAAATATGCCATAGAGATTTGAAGCTGGAGAACGTTCTATTGGATGGAAGTCCAGCTCCACGGCTCAAGATATGTGATTTTGGGTACTCCAAGGTTGTTCTCTAATTTCAAAGTTATTCGGTAGCTTTAAGGTCTTAAACATGTCTGTAACTCTGTAAGCTTCCTTAAAAAAATAATTTATTTGCTAATTTTGTAACAGTCATCGGTACTACATTCAAGGCCAAAATCAGCAGTGGGGACGCCAGCATATATTGCACCAGAGGTGCTTTCCCGGCGTGAGTATGATGGAAAGGTGAGCGGCAAGAATCTCTTGTTTATGTCTGACATTCATGTTGATGTTCTATTAAACCTATATTCAAGAGTATGTTATAATATTTTTCATTTCATCATTATTGTACTACATATTAGTTACCGTAGGTTTTTTAGTTAAGTTATTTATTAATAGTGCACAACACAGCTCTTTCTTTTCAAGGTTGTGATAGACTGGTACTGCGCATGTTTGGTTCTTGAATTTTTTTGGGCAGTTAAATCTGAAGATCCAGATTTGCGTGTATAGATTCTTGAGAATTCACCCCCAATATTGATGTCATGAGATAAGATACCTGTATTGAACTTTATTATTTCAATGACATATCTGTTCAGTTGTTATGTTCTTTTCTGAACAATATTTTCTCCAATAGTTATTGGTTTCGTTGATGAACATATTTTCCAGTGCATTTGGTTTGATTTCATTACCTTCAGTAGATCAATTATGCCTCAGCACGGAGACACATTTCCTAGGCTAACATTCAGCTTCATAGTTAGCTACAGTAATAACATTTTTTAGACCATAATGCATGGAATTCTCTGGATATATACTGGTGACTTTTTGAAGGAAGTGGATCGATTATTGGAATATGTAACAACAGTGAATAGAGGATAAGTAGTCATTGTCATACATGGTGTTGGAATCTTGCCTCTTCATCCCTTAGGTTTGTGTAGGTAAGGTGTACCCTAACAGATGTTGACATAGATAAAGTAGTGTGGACTCATTGGCCCATTGCACATGTAGACCATCCATTGGGGTGGCCCTTCTCCCACATATCCTCCACTCCCCAATAAGTTGGTCCAATATCTGGTGTAGTTAATGGAGCCTTGGACTTTAACATATTTTTCAGGGTAGATACCCTGTAAGTATATTAACAAGGTATTTTAGTCAGTGAACTGCATATGCTCAACATAGAGGTTCTAAATTTCTTCTATTTGATTCGTGGTGTCTTTGATCTTTACCTTGTTTGATTCAGCACATCTTGTACTTCCTACAGACTGGACTGCTAATTGTCAAATAACCAATTTACTGTAACTTTTGCCATGGTACACATTGGTTCAAATAAAGTTTGCTTCTGCTGATTGAATCATGGTGCTAGAATCACTAATCAAAATAGAAAAATGTGCTTGAGTCTAGAGTTTTTCATTTTTTTTCTATTTATTTTGGTAAGCATATAGCTGTTTCTGTAGTTGAAATGTTAAATTAGGTAATTGTTAGGAAAATCCATAGAGATGAACAGAACTGTTTGTTTCCATCAAGAATTCTAGAAGGTGTCAGAGTAGGGATGACAGGTATGTTAAATTACATGCACAGAACAATTGATCAACCATAGCATGTCTGTTTAAAAACAAATCTAAATATAGTGAAAGCCATGTTCCAAAATGAATTATTGCTGTGGGAAAAATTACTAATTGTTGTGTGCAATTATATAATTATTGCTAGGCAGGAAAAGGGAACTCTAGGTTCCTCTTTCAAGCAGCAACGTTTTGAATCTGATATTAGTCATGCTAGGACTCGTTAAGATAATGAATATGGTTTATTAGATCCGTGGCCCTATAATGTCACTGCCTCACTGGCTTTGAAATATGTCGCTACAACTTCCAAAACCCGAAATAAATGATGAGCTCTTCCAATTTGGTGAAATTCATTGAATGATTTAATAGAACAGGATCCGATTTTTCCTGTATGTAGAAATTTTTATTTCTAAAATGGACTAATGCATTTTTTGATATACTTTTTTCTTCTATAGTTTTGTTGAATTTTATTTATCTACATAACTACATGAAAGGTTTGCCTTCCTTGTTAGTGTTATATATACCCTTTTTTGGGAAAGCATGACCCTTGCAAAACTGTTGAGTGAAAATGCGAAACTGATACAATTGATAAGGCTTTGTTCTGCATTTGATGATGCTAAAGGTGGCAAAACTATATCAATGAACTGATCCAGTCAGTGTGGACATTACTTGATCTCTATCAGGAAGTCATAGATTATTGGGATAGTGGCCATAGTCATACTCATATCCAGAGTCAGTTCAATTATGCTTGATTATACAGTTGCGTGCTTTTCATTATTCTTTATCCTAATTGAGCGCATATTACTAATTAACTATAAATTACTAATTAACTGTAAATATTGAATTGCTTACATAGATACACTAGGAGTACGACTGAAAATCTTTGTTTAATTGCTTCAAAGCAACATTAGTACCTGATGTTACTAAGTAGTGAGACAACTGATCAGAAGTATTTGGGTATTGTAGCTTGCAGATGTATGGTCCTGTGGAGTTACTCTTTTTGTCATGCTTGTGGGAGCTTACCCATTTGAAGATCAGGACGATCCTAAAAATATTAGAAAGACCATTCAGGTGACAGCCATGTGCTGATGTCCTTTGTCATGAATAATCTTCCCATGCATTGAGAAAATCTATTCCACCACCTAACATTCTTTTTTTTCCAGCGAATTGCAGCAATTCAATATAATATCCCAGACAATATTCACATATCTGATGAATGCAGACAGCTCATTTCACGTATCTTTGTCAGCAATCCATCAAGGGTAATTATATGACATATCTCAGTTGTAGTGACACTATCAACATGGTTATTGGTCTATAAGTGACTTACCTTTGATGTTGTAACTTCGAATTTCCCATAGAGAATCACCATGAGGGAAATAAAAAGCCATCCATGGTTCCTGAAGAACTTGCCGAGGGAGCTCACCGATGTGGTGCAGTTATCCTACTTCAGGAGGGACAACAACGGTGCCCCTACCTTCTCGGACCAAACAACGGAAGAAATCATGAAAATTGTCAAAGAGGCAAGAACAATGCCAAAATCATCGAGATCAGGCTATGGTTACGGTGACGAGTGCTCGGATGAGGAGGAAAAGGAAGTGGAGAACGAACCCAAAGAGGAGGAAGAAGGCGAGTGTGATAAGAGGGTCAGGGAGGTTCGTGAGAGTGGGGAGCTGGATATGGCCTCGCTGCGCATCTAAATTTGGTTGTGGGTGTAGATAATTGGCTTTTATTCTCTGCTGAATTTGATAGAATGTATGCAATTCCGTCTCAGATATAGTAGTGTATTTAAGCCTTTTCCACAATGTAATTATCTGTATGTGTGGTATAAGGTTTGTTTTGAAGGAGCAATGTTTTGTACAGGCACACCTGGTTGTGTTTTTGCATAGAAAGATCTGCCATTTGTTTGCCCCCGCAGCAACCAGTTTTGGAATTTGTAAGACGTCTGTGTCATATCATGTAGAAATGTCTAAATGCTGCAAATTATTTCAAATTGATGTGTATAACTTTTCAAGCTTTCAAAATAGTAAATTGGTGCATGTTTGTGTCAATGGGTGGTTGTTCTAGGTCAGTCAGTGGATTGTGAGTTGTCAGCCTTGATTTATTTTCTATTGTCACTGCTTCCAGCCTTGTAGATGGATCATCAAATTATTATACAACTGCTGCGCGTTCGAGATGTTCGGACAGTTAGCTCTTTGAAAAGAGGAACTGCAAGTTGCCCAGGCCATCTAACAGGTAGTATGTGCTTATGTAAAGTTGACAGGTTTCCCATCTCGAGCTAATCGGCTCAGAGCTAACAAATATCAATGACACCAAATATTATTTTGTATAACAAGTAGGCTGTGCTGAATGTAAGCCCTAAACTGTTTTATTTTTACATCCAATAAAAAATTCTTAAGCTGTACTGAACTTCAAGCCTTAAAACCATTTTCCTAGCCTCATTTTTCCTTCACAACAAGTTCATGCAGTCCGAACCATTGGTACACCACTGAATTAAATGGTGTGATTTGGCCGAGCGTCAAGGCGGTAGAATCTCTGAATGTTTAGTGAATTGATTGGTGAGACCGGAGTCCAGATACCTCTCTTTGTTATACTCCTATTATCCTATAAGTATACATACATCATTCTTTCTTCTCTTTTTAATATTTTTCTACGCATGGTCTAAACAATTTATGAATTTCGTGTAAGAGCACAGGGATGTTTGCTTCCCTCAACATTCCTGCTTCCAAACTATCCTTACAGCTAACCGAACTAAAGCTAAAGAATTATCCGGTAGCACCCATGCACCATGACTGATTGATGTCGTGCTGCGTGATACCCGCATCTGTAACACGCACAAATTCTGTCTGTCTATGCTAGAGTATGGGCATCTCTGTTAACTTTAGCGTCATCACCTTGGACTGTCTCCACTGAATGTTTATTTGCACGTTTGATACATATATATTCTGTCTTAAGCTGGCATGAGTATGGTTAGCATTCAGCCCTTTTCAAAAAAATAAAAAGATTAGCATTCAGCAGGCCGCAGCCGGCTGCTTCATCGCCAAGAGACAGGGGGAAGCAAGATCACAACCCCGCACGTTTTCTTTTTTCCATTTCCATCCCTCACCTGGTCACCTCACCAGCCGCATCTCTTCAGCACGACGACACATCAAAATGGACTTGTTGGGATAAACCAAACGTCCGGGTGCGATCTGCAAAACGTGTCGGCAGAAAAAAAAAATACTTCGCCGAGAAGGAAGAACAGCCGGGCGCGGAGATGCCGAGATCGAGATGATGCTGATGGACACGCGGCTATAAAGCCGAGGGCGCCACCTCGAAGTCGACGGCGATGAAGAAGACCAGTTCCCAGCTCCTGCAACCTCGTAACCCTCTCCTGATCCTCCTCTTCCTCACAGCAGCAGCGGCGGCGGCAGCCATGGCGGCCGAGCCGGAGCAGCCGGCGGCCCCCGCGGCGCAGGAGGCGGCCGTGCACATCGTCTACGTGGACCGCCCCGCGGACGCCGACCCCGAGGAGTTCCACATCCGCACCCTCGCCCACGTCCTCGGCAGGTAACCGTCAGCGATTTTATGGGGAAAAAACGTCAGCGGTTTCATCTCACGGAGACCCGATCGGGCTCGCGATTCTAATATATGCGCCGGGGATGCCAAGTTGTTGATCTAGGGCGTGATGTGGGGTTTCTGATGCGGGGAATTTTGTTTGGTTTGGCAGCGAGCAGAAGGCCAAGGACGCCGTGCTCTACCACTACAAGCACGCGGCCAGCGGGTTCTCAGCGAAGCTCACCCCAGAGCAGGTCGAGGAGCTCAAGAGTAAGTCCTCTTAATCCTCTTAACTTGTTTTCTTGCGATTAAAAAACATGTACCACTTGCTTCATGGATCCCCTTCTTCGTTGTCCCGCCGTTGTACCGGGGAAAATTTGCGTAGGGAGCATTTCATTATTCTTGTTTGTGGTGGCAGTGCACCCAAATCAGTGGTGCCCATGGTGGCTGAAAATCCTTGCTCAATCTGGTGTGAAATGTAGCTGTAGCCTGTTGGATGCTTGGACTCAGACTGCAAATGCCGTAGAAATAGGATAGCAAATTAATCAAAGTGGTGATACCCTCTCCTTCACATTGTTGTGTGCACTGTGCACAGAGAACAATGAAGGATTTAGTAATCGTAGGTGTAGCTTACAACTTACAGATGTTGTGAGCACCTAAGTCCAGCAATGCTTCCACTATAAGCTTGGAGCATGTTCTTATATAATCTGCATCTCCAAATCTCCGAAACCATATGGCACTGGCTATTGGACAGGAGTTTGTTCATCACCTATACCATATGTTCATCACTAAAGCTTTTCCCAGACGTGGCAGACATTTGAGTGGTTACCACTTTTAGCCTCCTACTTATCCTACAGTGAATTCTGAATTGTGATCCTACTTTGCCCGTAGTGACTAACTGTTACTGGAGGAACTTGCAGACAACTTAGCATTGCAGTGCAGCAGCAGTAGCAGCCAGCGCTGCTGATCAGGCACAATGTTTTCCTTGTGGACCGGGAGACCTATAACTGTTCATTCATTGGATTTAGGTTGCATTTGGATGCCAGCCATCATTTCCCATGCCAAAGTTATGGCCTCCAGGGATTGGGATATTGGTACCGCAATTTTTTCGTCCACCACCAAAATTGATGAAATTCGTGATATTTCGGGTGAAATTTTTTTAGAGACACCACAAACATATACAATTTTCTAAAAAAATATCTAAACAAACTATACAACTACCATGTTTATGGCTACATATATGTTTCATTTTTCACAACAGGTTTTAGTTTACAGATTTATTTTTAACTGAGACGTTGAACATGATATGGTCAGATATCATTCCATACCTGCTGTGGAAACCTCATGTGGCAGCAGACTCTATCGCATCAAGTCATCATACACTAGCACTCTTCACTATCGAAGATAGATTCTGTATCTTAGTTTAAGCTCCTCAATTCATTATTTATTTTTGTGAGAAACCTCAATTCATTCTTGTATGTAGGCTTCTTTTTAATCTGGCAATTGGTTGTTGGTTTGCAGAGCAGCCAGGTGTTCTCCAGGTTGTGCCGAGCCAGACTTACCACCTCCATGAACCTGGGTGTGGCACTCACCAGGGCACGATGCGCAGCATGGGCCTGTGAAATGTTAACAAAGAAGCCTGAGTTTCTAGTGTGGCTGCCATCTGATGAATGTGTAATACTACTGTACAAGAATAAGAGATGCATCGTCTATGCTCCGCATATTCAGGCCTGTTCTGAAGTGTGGAATGCACCGAGGCGCATATGTTCTCAATACAATGGTAGTCAACTATGTTATCTATACTGGTGTTTGGTTTGGCCCTTGTATGGATGTTGAAGACCTACTGTACTCTTGCATCCGCTTGTGCTCGTTTGCTCTGTAGAGGGGTGGTTTGCTAGTTCCTGCAATGTCATCAGAAACAAAGGAAGGGAAGTCTGTCCACGATGGCACCCGGGCCCACAGGACAGTGTCCAACACCTACAACACACTCGCTGGCTCGCTGCCGGGCCCCCCACGTCAGTGTCAAGCGCGTGGTTCTCTTGCTACGAGGCACGAGTAAAACACGATGAGTCGTGTCTCTCACACAAGCTTTCTCCCTCCAAACGCCTCAGCAGAGCGTCCATTCTCCCTTCAACGACGAAACGTCTCACTCCGCCTCCCTCTCGCCCCCACTTCCCATCCATCCCGTCATCCCCGCACGGCACCGCGAGCTCCTCCATCGGTGACGATATTTTCATATAGATCCCTACTAGCAGCTTGCGGGCGCGGCATCCCCCCCTAAACTGATGGAGGCTGCGGTCTCCAACGGCGGCGAGTCGGCGGGCGAGCTTCTGCTCCGAGCAGCGGCGCTGGTGCCGTTCACGCGCTACGCCCTCGCGGCGCTCGCCCTCGCCGCCGCGCTCCTGTACCGGTTCCTGGAGCTCCACTTCCTCGGCGACCTCCTCCGCGGCGGCCGCGTCGCGCTCACCTTCCACCCCGACTCTCAGGTGTACCACCGGGTCGCCTCCAAGTGCCGCTCTCTTCACGGCAGGTGGGAATGGGATGGTATCATCAGACTTGTGCGGGTTGCTCGCTGTACCGGAGGGGAAATGCTTATGGTTTTTTTTTTTTTTGTCCCCCAATGTGGCAAAACTTTGGTTGCGTAGGTACCTGGCGACGCCGTGGCTCGCGAGTCCTCATTTGCAGACTTTGTTCCTGAGCCTATCCGGCAGACCGCCTTCGTTCACCTACCGAAGGTTAGATTATATCGTTGTCATTATTTACTGTAATATTTAGCATTTGCGTATTGCGTCCTTGCTGCTGTTTTTGGTTTGTACTAGTTTCCCTGTGGTAAATTTAGTACACAGTGGATGTACCTCTACATTGTTATGTGTCTGTTGATGCTTTACTAAGATTTGGCTGATGTCACTGTGTGAATGCACGCACACGATGTTTCAGTTTTGGACATGCATTTCTGTCGCTTTATGGCTGTCGGACAGTCTAGAAAAAAAGGTTCTACTACATCTACATGCCTACATCCATGCGCTGTAGGTATTACATAAGAGCAACTCTGAAGAGGGATTGTTCTTTCCTCGTTAACATGGACATAAATTGTTGTCATGTATCAAGTGCCTTTGTTTCTGAAACTTTTTTTATTTGAAGTCATGATCCTGTAGAGCATGTTTTTGCTTTGTGGCAACGAACAATTTGGACCTGGACATGCTTTGAGTAAGTTGATATAATAGTGCATCATTGTGGCATAATTCAAAGTTTTGGGATAAAAAATAAGGGCACTGTTGGAGGAATGGGTGTTTTCTAGGCCTAAGATACTTTGGGAAGGTCCCAATCCAGTATTATTGGAAGTCAAATTATTGGGCACTCTTGGCGATGCTCTAGGTATGAGTGTTCTATGTATGTGGAGATGTAGAGGCAAGACTAGTTTTTCATAAGTCTTTAAAATGTATGGTGCTCACTTTTTCAACCTCAGCAGTTTGCAATGCATGGCCAAATATCAGCTTGACATATGTTAGAGACCCTTGTGTTCTTAGTTTGGACCTTATGAGATATAGACCGTGCGATACCATAGAATTTTATGACTGTGATTATCTTTCACAATGATTGGACTATTATATTACAGGCAGCTGTACACTGTTCGTGATGGTGGAACCATTGCCTTGGATTGGTTACTGGCTTCTGATCTTGAAGGTTATGCAAATTTAGATAGTTTAAGGTTGATCAGGAAGCAAAGGGATGACTAACCTTCTCCTTTTGGTGCTATGTTGCAGCTGGAGATGTTAGTGTTTGTGATGGAAGCATTTCTAAAGATGATTCAACACCCCTTCTTGTTGTGATACCCGGATTAACAAGTGATTCTAGTGCTGCTGTAAGTCCCTGCATTTTCTCTACCGAACCAATCAGTTTAAACAGGAGCTGCAACTTGACTGTATAATCCCTATGTCATTTTAGCGACCTTTATGAGTTACTCTAAACAAGCTGTAGGAGTTTTGTTGCAGTATGTGAAGCACTTGGTCTTTTCTATGGCAATCAAAGGATGGAATGTTGTTGTAAGCAACCACAGGGGCCTGGGTGGCATCTCCATAACAGTAAGTTCTATCATAGATCAAATATGGTAAGACAAGATTGCTCTATTCAACCTAGAATTTTTTCTTAAGTTAGTTAAACATTGAATATACACTCTAACAACAGAAGAATTGTCACTAACATCAGTTGCTGTAAAAGGTTTACCTGCCTATTGTTACTCAAGTTTTTTTCTGCTCGCAGTCTGATTGCTTTTACAATGCTGGATGGACAGAAGATATGCGTGAAATTGTTAATTTCCTTCATCAAAAGTATCCAGAGGCTCCACTATTCACTGTTGGGACAAGCATAGGTGCCAATATTCTGGTGGGTTTAGTTTTTCTGCAGCTGTTATAGATTAAGCTTATTTGTGATATTTTCTTATATATTGCCAATTTAGGTCAAGTACCTTGGAGAAGAAGGTGAAAGTACGCCTGTAGCTGGTGCTGCATCCATTTGTTCACCCTGGGATCTACTGGTTAGTAGCTTTGTTTAATTAATGTAGCAGAGGGAGTCGGTACCTTTTTTTTGGTACTATTGTTCTTTTATGCATAAATGTTTTGATTTGAAGCTCAATTATATTCTCATGTAGTTTTAAATACCTGTAATTCTGTTTCTATCCTTACTCATTAACTTTCCTCAGTTTCTTAGTTAACAAATTACAAAAGAGGTTCTTCTGGTACTTCAGCTTAGCAACACTACACTTTGATTTTTGACTGACTTTTGTACATGGTATGTTGTTATATCGCTCCAATAATGTAGGTGACCAGCAGATTTATTTCACGCAAGCTTGTGCAGCGATGTTATGACAGAGCCCTTGCAATTGGTCTCAAAGGATATGCAAAATTGTATGTACTTGTTACTTGTTAGTCACTTTCCCACGCAAGCTTGTGAACCTTACCTTTATGCTTTTCTTCTATCTAATGTTTACTAATTAACGAAAAAAATTCCTTGCCACATTTACTGATTGCAGATCATGCTTTGCCTTCCTAGATCACCATTTAGAACTTAAAAGATCTCTCTAATAATGAATAAACATGATTGGAATCTATTTTTGTTGTATGCTCAGTTATTTGTTTTCTCCGATGTCTTATTTTTACAGACACCAACCAATCTTGGCACGACTTGCAAACTGGGAAGCTATTACATCAGTAAGAAAGCACTGGTGATGTTTTTTTTCATAGTAATGCAGTGCTTATCATGTCTATGTGTTATTGAGTTTGCATTAAAAAACAATGAATTCTACTTCATTTAAGCAGCACTTTGACTACTTTTCAAAAAGTTATACAAAAGGTTTATGCTTATTCAGTTTTTTTCTTTCATCAGTCACTCTCTATCCGGGAATTTGACCGCCATGCCACTTGTGTTGTTGCAAAATATGAGGTATTCTTTCTAATGCTAGAATTTTCACCATCTGGGTTTCCACAACCAGCAAAGTATTAATATCAGATCGTCTGAATCTTGGTTTCATGCAACTTCACTGCTCTCTTTACTCCTCAGTGGTGACTACATTTTTCTGTTCCATTGGGAATCAAACCATATGTTTTTTGACCAAATATGTCGCCTATAATATGTAGTTTACTTGATGGGAATATATTGTTTTGTGAATAATCTATAAAATTACACATCATTCGAATATGTGGATGTGATGCTAAAATATTTTCATTAGAGCAGCATCACATTGACTTTGGGAATTGGGAAACTGGCTTGATTTTTGGAAATGCCAAAAAAAATGAATAAATTTGAAGTGACAGTGCTGTCACAAACGAAAGCACAGAGTAGTCGCATCAAAAGATTAAAGAGAAAAAAACCAAGGGAACTCAAATTTTAGGCAACAGTAAACAATTGTTAGCAACCAGATGGTACCATGTAGAAAGCATGTAATGATTCATTCAATCCCATGTTGCCCAGTCAAGCTTCTTGCTTGATTGAATCCAGCATCCAGAGCATACGGTGATAAAAGTGAGGTTGAGGTTGATTATGGTATTTTGTGGCCTCAATATTAGCATGGACTAGATGCGCTTGGTTTCACCTCTTTATAAAACATAGGAAACCTGAAACACTTGCTCTGATAGTGACAATAATAGCAAGGTTCAAATTCATGTTTCTTTATTGCCAGCAGCAGCAAGGATTGGAGCCTTAGGATTTGCAGGTCTGCGTGGGAAAATATTGGATTAGCTATCTTAGTTCTGGACTCATGGCATGGAAACACTTTGTTACTATCGAGATGAGAAAGATATATGTATTAAAAATTTCAGGCAGTTTTAGCATAGGCAAAGTTTATTCGTAGTGTTTGCATTATAGAATACAGGTTCTTGAACATGAATCAAACAATTGCTATTTGCCTATTCGGTTTGGCTAGTTCCAACAGAAAATTCATGAGCCAGAAAATTTATAATGGAACTCCAGGATAATCATATGAGTCGTTTGAATCCAGTTTGGTTCTACTATTTCAAAATCCTACTGTCGTTGTGGTAATTTAGAGTTGTATAATTTGTAAAAAGGTGAATTCCATGTAGTGACTAACTATTTTCAGACAGTGGACACATTCTACCGCAAGTGCAGCAGTGCAAATTATATTGGCAATGTGTCTGTTCCCCTGCTTTGTATCAGTGCTTTAGACGACCCCCTCTGCACAAGGGAGGCCATTCCCTGGGATGAATGCAGGTAAACATCTGATGAAAGCTCACTATTCTGAATATTTTTTGATAATTATGTGTTGATGAGGCTCGCATTCCCCAATTAGGGCAAACAAAAACATTGTATTGGCAACGACACCTAATGGTGGACATCTTGCTTTCTTTGAAGGCCTCACTGCTAGAAGGCTATGGTAAGTTATTTTGCAAAAATGGTTAACACCAATTCTTCGGTGTTTCCCACTTGCATCCTCATTCTAAGTTATGATGTGACTTCTATCTATTTGATCAGCCATTAGCGATTGTCATCCAGCCTGTATCTTTCTAAATGGACAGGTGGGTACGTCCTGTTTCTGAGTTTCTCTGTGCTCTGCACGATAGCCCCCATATGCATCGGCAAAAGGTGATGCTTCATAGTAGTTCACGTATCAGCTCTTGTTAACATGATATAAATAACATTGCATAGTTTCATGCAGGCACAAGAGCGTTTGCACTGTTCATTTGAATCACCAATTGACAAGAGCCCATATGTGAATTTCACGGAAGATGGAATGGTAGCTGCAGTAACTAATGATGATCCTGACAATGACTGCTTGCACAACCAGATTGTTGATGAAATCGAACTCAATGGTGGTACGGTTGCCTTACAGCAGAACGAAAACACCGGAGCGATACAAACTGAGAGTGACAGTGGTGGGTATGATAAAAATAACCCAGAAGGGAATGCAATGTATGTTCAAAGCCATGGAGGACCTCAAGAACCATTAGAAGAGCCATATGCGAATAAAATTCATGATGCAATTGCCCCTGTTAAGAAATCTATAAACTACCTTGCTCGATCCCAGGGGAAGTCAGTCTGGTTGCTTGCTTACATTGCCATTGTGACGTCTTGGCCGTTGCTTGGGGCTCTAGGTTTTTTCTTCAGGAAAAGGTTTAGTGATTCTATGTTGGCTAAGAAGCTAAAGAAATTGTGAATATTGTGCTTAGACAGTTTTGTTTCATCTGTAATACGTGAAATCAAATCGTTGTGACGACCATTATAATACATGTATGTATGCCACATTCGCTGATAATACAAGATCCAGCTGAAACATAATGCTAAGCATTGGTAGTGTTTTCCTTGTGCAGATACTTACTGTGTTTGTTCAAAGGAATCCCCACCTACAACTACAAGTTCATAGAAAACAAAACACAAGACTTGGTTCTGCAAACTTTGTCTTTGTCAATTTCAATCAAAACACAGAATAAGATAGAGATGGATACCAGATCTATTTTCTGACTTAGTATGCCCAGCAGCTACAGAAATTGATGATCAGCAAGGACAACAGCTATAGCCTATAGGTGCATAGACATCCAGCATTTACAATCCTTAATTCTTGGGTGCCCTTTAGGGATGCAGCACGCAAGCTTCAGCAAAGATCAACATGACTCAAATCATTCAGTTCTTCCTATAACAAGCTTTTTGTTACTTCAATCCAACTTGTCACGAGCAAGTCGAGCCCTGTGCCTAAGTTCTGCTTTCTTCCATTTCACCATCATTTGACATAATGCAATGAGACTGCTAACCTGGAATGATCAGAAGATTGGAAATATAAACAACAAAAGTTGAATTACAACTAGAGACCATAATATAGTGAGCAGAAACTTTGACATCAGGGCAAGCCAGGATTTTACAAACCACGCTGACAATAGATATGAAGATAAGTGGTCCAGACCAGACGACTGAGATGAAAACTCCAGAACGGTCAAAATAATTCCGAGTCGCAAAGCTCTTCCAGTGCTCTCCTAGATATTCGTTCATCTTTTCAGCTATATACACTCCTGAATCTGCATAGGTAAAACATGAACCCGATCAGAACCAAAACAAATAAAAAAAGAAAGGTTCCAAGTTCCAATCTTTGAGATCTAACTATAACCTAGTGTTAAAAGATATTGTGGAACAATGTTGATAACATCATGGATCCTTCATCCATATCCAGATTATTCCGCTATACCCTTCGGGCTCTATGTGAGACAGTAAAACAATGCTGTGTATTGAAGGAGCATACCGTAGCACTAGCAATCATCCAATTACAAAGTAACAACAAACAAACAACAATATAGCCTTTTAATCCCAAGCAAGTTAGGGTAGACTAGAGTTGAAGCCCAGACCAAACCATTAGAAAGGGGAAAGATTTTTTTTAAAAAGTTTTTGAGTAGTTGCTTTGAAACATGAAAACAAGGGTTTTAGAAGATTTTGGAAAGAAGCACAAGGGAGAGCCTAATCAAGGCTCAGCTAGGAATATTTTTTGTAAGTGTCCATATTGAACGAATTGATTGATGTGCTTTAGTTAGCGAATTATGCACTGGCCTGTCATATTGATAAATTGGTATGTCGACATCTAAATTGCTCTTGCCCTGTAACTGGAGAACTGGACTCTTCATTCAACATGATTTACTAGTTCATATGCACTGCATCATTGCATGCTTAGGAACAACAGAACAAGCAAAAGAACTCACAAGCAAGAAATAACAAGAATAGCTGGAAGTTTGCGTTCCTCCTGAACCCTACGGCAGTGAGCAGCAGAACCACATGGAATGCCATCAAGCACATCAGCCATGGCTCCTGAAACAGTTTCACATTCAGCGCACGATATTCATTAGCTCCGAAACGGGGGAGAGAAAAGAAGGCAAGGTTTTGGGTTATTCGGATGCGATCTCTTGAGGGATCCGCAGAGAATACCGTCCAGTCGACGGCGCGGACGAAGGCGCGTAGGTTGTCGGCGGCGGGCCCCATCCCGCGGCGGAGCTCGGAGGATAGCGCCTGCACGAGGCCCGACACCTGGTCCAGGTGCGCCGTCACGGCGGCCTGCATCTCCTCCATCGGCTGACGGCTGACGCGGGCGACGGAGCTCGGACTGACCCGGGAGTGTTCGGGAAAAGGAAAGAGACGGGTATATTTGCGTGCATAGCCCTGCCGAATTGCAAATTGCAGGTGCCTCTACTTCAGTTTATTGGACGAAGTTTGATAACCTCATTTTCTCAAAACATTGGAAGGAAATAAATAAGTTTAATAAAAAATTAATTCAATTTTCTTTCAAAACTCTTCATTTCCCATCAATCCCTTAGAAAAATGAGATTGCCAGATTTTAGCAAAAAATTCTTAGATTTTGTTTTTTTTCAAGAGTTTTGCGCTCAATTAAGCCTTCGTTTAGACTTTAGATCACCTAAAAAGTAGCTGCTAAATAATACTCCATCTGTATTTATAAATATAGAAGTAGTAGTTGATTTTTTTTCTATGGCTTCAATTGTTCCTCTTATTCAATAATTTTGTATAACTTACGATAAAATAAATCATGTTCAAACTATCTACAATAATAAAACAAAAATAAATAATAATTTATATTTTTTAATAAAACATATGATCAAGGTTTTTAAAAAAATTAAACTCGACATGCTAGATATGTTTGGATCAAAATCTGCTAATTTTTCGCAATTTCATGAAAATGCAGGTAGAGGTGAATAGTAGTAGATTGTTCCTTTGGGACACATCCAAGAGAGAATGAGATGGTATTTGATTTCTTGTGAGATAATGTTATCTGGATTTTTATTATCCATAAGAAGCCAAAAGGTCCCCTGAATTATGATACGGCAATAAAGAAGTGCAGCAAAAGAGAGTTGAGCATAGTGGTTGGACTAGAAAAAATGCGACACATGTAGCTTCAATAATAAGTTTTCATGAACATTTTGGTTCTACTACTACCGGTGTCAAGTAAACTTGACTAGGGGAAGTATTTTATTATTATATGTTGCACGCTAAAAATACTAGCGTGTGGTTTTTGGCTACCCTTTTTCTTTTTAATGCATTTCTGGCTAACGATGTTTTCTCACCTATATGTCCGTTGAGAGCACTTTTGTTCGTCTTCTATGTTTACTTTCACCCATGTTTGCTGTTGCTTCTAATTTCTCATTTTAAAGTTTCTAACCATTCACAATTGAACAATTATTTCACAATTAAACAATTATAACAATATCGTTTTTCCATGTCTTCACTTCCCAATAGTACATGATTATGCTTCCTTCATCTTTTCTTTTTTTTACATTCTGACATATAAATTTAGCATGTGTCCAATATATTACTTATGTCAGTAAACATCATGTATTGGTGAATAGAGATAGTACTCATCATGAATCCATATACTGTTGGATGTTTCTAACCGATATAACGACACATAATAAGCACAATGTAAGATAGCCAATATAAGTATAACAAGCTAGAAATTAGCAAACTATCTTTTTAAAACAACTTCTTCAATTTTTAAACCAGGCTCTAGCAATGTGTCATTACCGTAAATTTGGACAAAAAAAGGCATTTGTTGTTGTAAATTTCACAACGTCCACAATTAAAGCAAGTGATAATGTGGGTCACGAATAAGACCGAGTGCAGCAGAGCGTACAAATGATTATGCAAATAGATTTTAGACGACCAATTAGACAACATGATAGACAAGCAGATATAATCGGTTTAATATATGATCAGACAATTGTTGGCTGCCTAGAGAGGGGAGCATAAATATTGTTGAAATTAGATAGCGGTACAATTGTATATGTGTCTATTACCGTCATATCGGGTCTTCTACAGGTACCTCGGCCACATCCTTAGCCCCTTAGAACACAGGGAAGTTAAACCCTGTATTTTTCTCTCCTTTTAAAATTCTTATATAATTCATGTGAAAATCCTATATTCCAAAGGACCTTATTATGCATGTTTTTTATATGTATATATGTATATCTTAACATATTGCACTTGCCCATCATATGACTATTCAAAATTAGGTAGGTGTTATTACAAATATCACGGTTCTGTGATGTGCCATTGTTATTCACGATATTGTACAGATGTGATTGCAATCTTACAAGTCTTTGAAATATATCATTTTGGACCAAAATACCCCATCTTCTAACTTCCATCCTCTCCCTTCTCTTTTCTCTCTGCTTCTCCCCA
Organism: Paspalum vaginatum; assembly: GCA_030272315.1. Lineage (NCBI taxonomy): Eukaryota > Viridiplantae > Streptophyta > Magnoliopsida > Poales > Poaceae > Paspalum > Paspalum vaginatum. The sequence goes on along the minus strand of CM059020.1, from coordinate 38,531,765 downwards.
ATCCCGAAAAACAACACGCTGTCGATCGCGCTGTCGTCATCCTCCTGTGCTGCACCATTGCCCCCCCAGCTCCCCTTGTCGTAGTCCCTTACCAGTTCACACCGCCGCCACCGCCCCTCCTAGCTCTCCTCGTCACCATGCTCTCCCAGCTCACGTCGTCGCCGCCCCTCCCAATTCCCATCGATTCCATCTTCGGTCCCCCTCAGGTGGCTACCCCACCGCTCTCTGGCAAGCTTGGGCTCCATGGACTTAGCCTCCACCCCTCCCGTGGCTACCCCACCCCTCGCCGGCGAGCACAGGTGAAAGTGGGAAGGGCGAGGCGCTATGCGGAGGAGAGGACAACGCAGATAAGGTTGGTCCCTGAGGTCGCGATCTCCATTGCCTCCACTGCAGTACGCCGTCGCCGGCGAGTGTCATGGATTGGAGAAGATGGCAGGAGAGAGAAGGGAGGATGAAGATAAATTTGGTCAAAAAATACTTCAAATAGATAGATAAATGGCATATATTAGAGAATTACGAAATTATAATGGTACATAATATATCATAAATAGTAATGGCACACCTCAAAACTAGGGGTGGGCGTTCGGGTAACCCGGAAATTTCGGGTCGGGTAATTCAGGTTTTCTAAATTTCGAGTTTTGGAAAACGACACCTGAAGAACTCCTAGAATTTCCTCTACCCGGAATTTCAGGTTCAGGTTCCGGGTTTTCCCTATTTACCTGGCCAACAAGTGATGCCTCAAAAGCATCGGAAAGAAACAGAGGCAGTTCACACACAACATTGCGACGAAGGGGAGACCTTGACCCCGAGTAGTGAGACTGAGATGACGGAGACAGGGAAGAAGGGGGTGTGCGTCGCAACCTCAAAGATGGGAGGCGGCGGCGCAGCTACCCTGCCTACGCAGAAGGAGCGGGAGGCCGGGTCGCCGGGAGTGGGAGCGCCGGAGCTGAGCGCCATTGTGAGTTGCGACCACGTCGAGCCGCTGATGCAGTCGGGGTCTTGGCCTCTTGGGGATTAGGGCACAGGGAGTAGGCTGCCTAGGCTTTTATTGATGGGCCAACTCGTAGATCGGGTTGTTCGGGAAAATCAGGTACCGGAAGGTGGAACCCGAATTTCCTAAAGTAATTTCGGGTTCCAAAAACTCTTTTCCGATCATCCCCATCTAAATTCTGTGTCTAGGTAGTTCGGTCCGGGTTTGGGACTTTTGGGTTTGAGAATCGGGTTATGGGTTTTTTTTTTTTGTCTACCCCTACTCAAAACCTTGATCTTTGTAATTGCACCTATTTAATTAACCCTTCAAAATTCACAAGTACAATCATGTAAACGTGAGCAGACAACACTTCATCCTGTAATTCGGTTTCGTTTTATCTTTGCAAAATGCCAGTGTGCAATCAACATTTTTTTTTCCTTTTTTCCGCCTCTATTTTTCCAACTAAAAAAAACTCAGATCCGATCCATACCCAACGAGGCAACGATCAACTACTTCCACAGTCGTAAACTCTTTATCCCTCACGGCGGCACGGCCTCACCTTCCCTCGCCCCCTTCGTCTTCCCCCAGCAGGCCAGCGCACGTCCTCTTCCACCACCTCAGCCATGGCGGCGCCGAGCTGGATCCGGCTCCGGCTCCAGCCGCCGCGCGCAGCCCTCCTCCTCCTCCTGCTACTCGCCCTCAACCTATCTCTCTCCCTCGCCGCCAACTTCGAGGGCTTTGACTCCGACGACCTTCCCTCCTCGGCCGGTGGCTTCGATGCTGACGATGAAGAAGAGGGGCTCGACGATGTCGACCTCCCGCCCCCTCCGCCCATCTCCCTCTCCACCTCAGCACCTTCGCCTCCCGTCACGACGACTTCCGCGCCGAACCCTAACCCCGCCACGCCCACACCTCCGAACCCCACCCCGGCGCTCGATCTCTGGGACGAGGACGAGTTTGAGGGGATTCCCGTACCGGAAGCGGTCTCCTCCGACGACTCCGCGGCGCCAGCCGAGGCCGACCCGTCAGATCCCTCCGCGGAGGCAGCGGCCGAGGCGGCGCCGGCTGCGAAGAGGAGCCCGGCGGAGCTCCTACGCGCCTTCTCCGTCGAGATCGCCTGCGTCAGCTTCCTGATCTGCTTCGTGCTCAACTACTTCACGGGGAAGCGGCAGAACGAGAACATCGCGCTGGCCTGGGCCACCAAGTTCGCCACCAGGGACTCCATCTTCGACAAGAACTTCAGCCTCCTCGGCACCGGCGATGGCAAGGACACGCCGCTCCTGCTCAAGGAGGGACAGGACGTGTTCAAATTCTACGCCAGCGGGAGGCGCTTCTGCCAGGGCATGCTCGCCACCATGGAGATGCGGGCGCGGCACGACCTGCTATCAAAGTTCGTGGAGCTGGTGTTCCCCAGGAAGGACACCATCACGTTCGAGGTGGTCATGAACGAGGATGCCATGGACCATGTCGTCCTAGCCGTGGCCAGGAAGAAGGCGGCCAAGACGATGCAGAAGGAGGAGAGGGATCTGCAAAGGTTTGCCAACGTTCTCACTTCGGCACCCAATGGGAGGAAGTGGGTCGCGGATGACCTTGCTGTGGTTGCCGAGTCAAAGGAGGTTGCTGGGGATATGATCACAGAGGCTGTGCTAGACCAGGTGGGTATTTTATTATTACCTTTGTTAACAACCTTTTATTTTGCATATTCACTTCAATAAGTGTTTACTTAGGCTATGATACTAATTTAGATGCTTAAAGTGAGACGTGTGGTTGGCATCAACTGATATATGTAATTCTCTTTGAAGAAGTAGAGCTAGCATTGCTGTTAGATATTTTGCAAATTAAAATTGCACTCTTGCTTTTAGGGAGAATTGGTACCATTTTGCATAAGAACCATGGTAGAAGCTAAACTTAATATTAGCATTTCATTTGTATTAAATAGTGAGATGCTCCCTCTGTCTCAAATTGTAAGGGGTTCTAGGCCTCTGCTAGATTTATTCATTTCTCCATGTATGTGTATTCAACATATGTCTTGATTCATCGACGTCTAAATGAATGTCCACGAATAAAAAGAGGACTATAATCCCTTACAATTTGGGACAGAGGGAGTACCATCAAGTGATGTTAAGGGATTGGATAATTTATGTACTCCCTCCATTCTTTTTTAATTTGTCGCTTCTTAGTTAAAAAATGAACTAGCAAGAGAATGGAGGTAGTACAAAGTTGTAAAAGTACATATGTATAGTGTATTGTGGTACAATTGAACTATATTTTTTATTTTATCGATTTTGAACATGCCTATTTCTCTTGACTATTTTCTTTCTGACCTCTTGCGCGTCACACAGTTGGCCTATATATTTTTCTTGTTTTTGCCATCTTTGGAGCATTCATGAAAGTCTCTTGCGAATGGAAAAGCATGTGAAGCATTTATACTGTCATAACCATGTTAGTTCATGCTAGAGTTTTACTTGGATAACAGACTTCTTTAATTGAAGTAACTTCAGTTTTTCGCACTACGATATGCAGTTATGTGCTATTTACTGGTATTCTACCAATGAGAATATGTTATATTTTTATAGAATATTTGGCAAGACCCCGCTTGTCTTATTTTGGGTTATGTCTTGCTAACTCTGTTGCTGTGCTTGTTGATAGGATAAGCCCAAATCCAGATTTTAATCCTCAAGAATCATTTACTGTGTTACAACCAAAATTAGCGGGCTAAGCTTAAGCTTGGTTGAATGGACCAAATAAGCCAATGCTACTGACTCATCTATCTTGTCTATAGTGTGCCTTACTCTTAAATTAATTATTTTTTTCTCCAGGTTCTTGGTGAGAAGGCATTCGAGAAATTTGGGAAGTGGTTCATCTCGCTTCATTTTTCAGATCAATTGGCAGGATCCTACAAGAAGGTACTCACACTCAAGTTTGTACTGCCAGATGCAAGCAACATGTCAGAAATGGCAAGATTGGTTGCTCTTGTGCCATACTACATTGATCTGGTTGGACGTTATAAGCTCAGCTCTCATGTGAGTTGTCCTTTTTGCCTCTTCCTAAAGTTCCATCCTATTACATGTATATTGTCTAAAGTTTTCTGTCTATGCTGTTGTCAGGCTCGCTCGAAAACTGATGCAGCTAGAACAAAGGCTACTCAGGAAGCTTTCAAAGAACTTCAGAATGCCAGGCAGGAGTCTCTGCAAAGGAAAAAGGCTGAAAAGAAGAAGCTTATGGAGGAGGCAGATGCCAAATTGAGCGCTGAGGCACTCCGAAAGAAAGAGGAAAAGGAAAGGGCTCGGCAGATGAAGAAGTCTGGGCCCAAAGTGAAAATGCTCCGTTCTTAATAATGTTAAGAATCTGCCGTAGCTTGGCTTTTGCAATTCACTTGCTGATTAGCATATAATTCAGTGTTTGCTAGACTCTCATCTATGTTCCAGTTTTGGGACACCATGTTTTCCCTTGTTGTGAGAATGAGCAAAAAGGATCCAGGAGAAAAGAATCCTCACTGGTGGCTCGGCTTTTATTGGTTGTGCCAGAAAGATCTCTACCCCAAGTCGCCCACGATAGTTTGGTCACCTTATTAAAAGTTGGTTATGCAGCAACTCTGTTGTAAGAAAACTAGAACTTACATGATTCGCTGTGCAGAAAGTCAATAGATCATGATATGAAATTCTATGCTGGGATCACAAGCTTGATGCTTTAATGTTTTGCTGATCAGAATCCACTTCGTGTGTTTGATTCTTACTTCTTTAGTCTCCTGTTGGGAGTAAAGTGGAGGTTCCTGGTATCTGGGAACATGGGCTACAATTTGGGATGAAGTTTGAAGATGCTGTCCAATCATGTGTTTTTTAAATTTATTAGATAGTTGCTTAACTGTGTTTTTGTGAATTGTGATGCTGTGAAATATAAAGATGTATCTGTGACAAGCATGGTGATACCAGTGCATGAGATTCCAGTGCGAGACATCCCGACCTGGTGATGCCCTCGTACTTGTAAGGCTATCTGCAGTGGTCGACTGGAAAGGGGTATCCTAAACAAATCAAGTCAACGGGAGAGAAAAACACCTTGCAGCGGTCGCGACGCCATCCTCGACTGCACGGCTACCGAGGGCTCTTCCAATGCCAAATGTGGCGTCCTTGAGTTGGTACCCTATCCCTCCTCTCTCCTCTAGCGTGGCCACCGGCCTTCTTGCCGTGCTGCGGAGGCTTCCACCCACGTTGGGTAGGCAGGGCCGGTGGCACGTGGAGCCAACAGAGTCGGCAGGGCCATGGCGGCAGCGCGGATTTGGCTCCATGGCCGCTGCGCGGTGGGAGCTTGCGGGGATGCGGCGGATCTTGGACGAGGCCGCCATTCGCGTGCCAGAGGTGGCAGTGGACTGGATCCAGCCGGTGGCAGGAGCTAGGGGAGGCGGTGGAGGAGAGAGCTCGGGGAGACGGCGCGGCGCAGTGGTGGGGAGGTGACGCGGCGGCGGGAGCTCGGGGAGGCGGAGCCTTCATCTTCTTCCTCCCTCCCAGATCTTGGACAAGCAGCAGCGGAGAGAAGGGCGATGATGGTGGATCCGACCGGCGGGGGCGGGGGAGAGATGTGGGCGAGTGGAGAGAGAGAGGGGTCGGCTGGTGGGAGGCCCGCGATGGCCCGCGGCGGATGGCGGGCGTGGAGGCGTCGGGCGTGGAGGGTGGCCGTCGGCGGCGGTCTTGGAGGAGAAGCAGAGGAGGGAGGCACGACGAAGGAGAGGCGGAGAAGCAAAGGAGCACAGAAGCGAGGAGAGGCTTGGTGTCGGTGGTAGGGGAGGAGAGAGTGGGGTAGGGGAGTAAAAAATAGGAAAAAAATGTGGTGGTTGGTATAGGGTTGAGATATATGGTTGATATGAGTGTGGAAGATTGTCAACTGTATTTTAAAAACGTGATGACCAGAACGGAATATTCCTTTTAGAGTTATGAGTGTAGATAGCCTTGATTGGACATAAAGCCTGGCACAGCCTGCGTACTCGTGATTGCGACATCCATTTCCTATAAATTCCCAAGGTGATTCGTATCTCAGAAATTCAGAACGATATGCTCAATACTAGTCAACTTACTGTTTTCTTTCATAGATCAGAGAATTGCCTGCCAAGAATGATGCAAGTTTCCTATGACAAAAAGATGCAGAAATTTATCTTTAGACAGTCGACTGAATAGCCAAAGATTGCATACCAATTGTTAACACTAAAGCCGATCAAATTTCTAAGGTGATTTGCACCGTCTTAAAATCTAGAACAACGTTGCTGCTCGTTGCTCAATAGTACTAGCCAAAGTATCAAAGTTCAGAGAACTGTTTGTTTTTTATCCATTGAACAATCCAATGACCACAACCGCATGGTTGTTTAGCTGCTAGAAATTGGTCTTTTGAACCAATCAAACCCAGTATTTCCCACCCAATTAGGTTACGTGAAATTATGATAAAATAGTTGGATTACATTAAACATGTCTAACTAATATATATGTAATCTATTAGGATCTGTTAGCTGGCTAACTAATATTTATCGGTTAATTTTTAGCGGAGCCAAACGAAGCCAAAGCACGGATGAATTTTTGCTAATCTTCATCTAACAAATAGAGTAGATGGTGAAAACTTCTCCTAATCTCATAAACAATTGGAATTGGAAAGCTTGAAACGAGCCAATGAAACCCTCCAGTTTTTGGCACCAACCCAACCAACCCCAAGGCGCAAGCGCAACCAAACCCCCGGTCTCCGGCGGCGTCCCACCTACCACCCCCACCTTCCCCTTTCCAATATGACCCCGGCGGGCAGCGGACCAGACACCGGGACCGCAGCAACGCGCCACCAGCCAACAAAGCAAGAGCAGCAGCCGCTGCTCCGATGGCTTCCTTCTCCATCTCCGCCCCCTCCTCCTCCTCTTCCTCCTCCACCCCGTCCTTCGCCCTCACAAGCAAAACCTCCCCTGGCACAGGCTCCGTCTCATTCCCCAGGTGAGCACCTGGCTTAGCAGCAATCTCTCTCTCTCTCGCTGTCTCTGCCAACTTCCCTTTCCCGAGCCGTCGTCCGCGTCGGTAAAGCCTGCTCGTGTCATCGATTCGCAGGGCGTGGGAGTCGCACAAGTCGAGGGCCAGGATGGCGACGGTGCGGGCGGAGGCGGTGGACACGACCATCAGCCCGCGGGTGAGCGCGCTCCGCCCGTCCAAGACCATGGCCATCACCGACCAGGCCACGGCGCTGCGCCAGGCCGGCGTGCCCGTCATCGGCCTCGCCGCCGGGGAGCCCGACTTCGACACGCCGGCCGTGATCGCCGAGGTGAGTGAGAACTAAGAGCGGCAGGATTAGTTTGGATCTTCGGAGGTGTGATGTGTTGTGTATCCTCCAGTTGTTAGGTGGAAGTGCTAGCCAGCTTTGTTGTTTCGTCGGCTGATGCAACCGTATTTTCGTTTGCGTTCAAGCGACCCGTATCCATTTTGTTGGCGTCGCTTGTAGCTGCGCGAATTTTGAGATAAATGTCATTGTTGCTTGGGTCCAGGCTGGGATGAATGCGATCAGGGATGGTGCTACAAGATACACGCCCAATGCCGGGACTCTGGAGCTGAGGAACGCTATCTGCAAAAAGCTTCAGGGTGCGTACCGGATGGACTCCCCATTCCTGGATGCGCAAGATGTGTTTAGAAATGACTCAATTAGGGACCCCGTTGATGTTTGCCTTTTCTATATGCAGAGGAGAATGGTCTATCCTACACGCCCGATCAGGTGCTAGTGAGCAATGGAGCCAAGCAGTGCATTACACAGGCTGTGCTTGCCGTCTGCTCACCTGGTGATGAAGTAAAGTTCTTATCTCTCAGTACATAGTTTATCCGGAGAAATGTTCTTACATACTAGAGTAGCATGTTAATTCTTTAGGTGTCCATGATAAGAGCAGCATTTGCATGTCTGTTGCAGATGTTTAATTATTTATTTGGCACATCCTTAGTTCATTACGCTTAGACTCTTAGTTGTAATGCAAATTCTACTAACTAGCTTATTGCTTCAACTTCTGGATATTCAAAAGTCTTAGGGTCCTTGGCCGTACAATTTCAGAATTTTGCTAATTCCAAGTTCTACACTGTGAATCTGTATAGCTTAGGCTGCATCGAACGAACCCTGCAAGCATTGTGTTCTCTAAAAATATTGAGTCGCTATCTTATTTGTAGGTTTTGATACCTGCCCCATATTGGGTCAGCTACCCTGAGATGGCTAGACTGGCTGGTGCAACGCCAGTTATTCTCCCTACAAGCATATCAGACAATTTCCTGCTAAGGCCAGAGTCACTTGCTTCAGTGATCAATGAAAACTCAAGGATCTTGATTCTCTGCTCTCCATCCAATCCAACAGGGTCTGTGTATCCTAAGGACTTGCTTGAGGAGATTGCTGCTATAGTCAGGAAGCATCCTAGGCTCCTGGTTAGCACTCTGATCTCATTTGACTCAAGTTATTTTAGAGTTGAGACTCTTGCATCAAAACTTTGTCTTGATTATTGATATACCACGCTATTAATGTTTCCTTCCAGGTTTTATCTGATGAGATCTATGAGCATATTATCTATCAACCCGCTAAACACACAAGCTTTGCTTCATTGCCTGGAATGTGGGAAAGAACACTAACTGTAAATGGGTTTTCTAAGGTAATTACCAGGCTATTATTTTTCTATTTTTATTTTTTTCTCAATCAATCAATAGGGCTGTAAGTAAGGGCGCATGGGGCCTAAAAGTTTCAGAAAATAAACAGATGGAACTTGACAAGTCAAGAGGTTGATTTCATTGTTCGTTGCATTCTGCTATATTGAAGAACATATGCATGATTCTATTTGAATATCTGATGATCATATGCTTTTATAGGCTTTTGCTATGACTGGTTGGAGACTTGGATACTTAGCTGCCCCTAAACATTTTGTTGCAGCCTGTGGAAAGATCCAAAGCCAGGTGGGTACTCAGATCTTTTTTCCTTCACATAGAAATGATGTGCAGTTCAATATTAGCTGATCTTATTCATACTATCTTCTCCTCACATATACGAATGCAGTCATCATCATTTTCTGTTGTCTTGTTTCCTTGCTTTGTGAGAATGCTAATCTTGTAAAATGAAGGATCATTACACCAAAGAACCCTATTTCCTTCTTGTGCTTACATTTTGACTTTCAACATGAGAGTATAAATGTATCTACGTTCAGTTCACCAATACTAACATACTACATCATGATGCCAAACTGTTTAAACAACAGCAGCCAGCATCTCTTACCCACAATTTCTACTAATTAAAAGGACAGCAAGCCCTATCAAGCACCATTCATTGTCAAAGCTGCATCATTATTACATATAATCCTGGGATCTTGTAGACTTGAAATATTGAATTGATTATTGGCCTGAGCCTTGATGCTAGTGACTTGTTTACTTCAGTACACCTCGGGTGCCAGTAGTATATCACAGAAGGCAGGGCTTGCAGCTTTGAACCTAGGTTATGCTGGTGGTGAAGCAGTATCAACCATGGTCAAAGCATTCCAGGAGCGTCGTGATTACCTTGTAAGAAGCTTTAGGGAGCTGCCTGGAGTCAAGATATCAGAACCTCAGGTACGTTTAAAGTACTTATTTATTGTATAATATATAATAGGAAAGTATCTAACCTTTAAAGTTTACAGGGAGCCTTCTACTTATTTATTGACTTCAGCTCCTACTATGGGTCTGAGGTGGAAGGTTTTGGCACCATCAAGGACTCTGAGTCCCTCTGCTTGTTCCTCCTAGAAAAGGCTCAGGTAAAATTACTCAAATTTTGAGTACATCAGTATGAGATACAAGAACATTTACAGTGCTTCTTGTCGATTGCATTATAGGTTGCACTTGTCCCTGGGGATGCATTTGGAGATGATAAGGGTGTTCGAATTTCATATGCGGCTGCTATGTCTACACTGCAAACTGCAATGCTGAAGATAAAAGATGCGATGGCTCTGCTCAGGCCCCCAGTTGCCGTTTAATGAAACTAACACATCGCTACTCAGTTGTGAACCAAAGGCTTCTGCAATGCTCGTATCATATGAAACACAAACAATTGATGTAAAATAGGATCCATCATTTCTTTTTGGAAAAACTGTTTCTCCTGTCGTTTGGCAATGCTCCTTTTCTTTGTATCTGAAGATTTGGAATCATAATGGGTATAAAGGAAGTCGGCAATGTTATTTTCCTGCAAGAATAGAAATGGAAGCATGTCTTCTTTATTTTGGCAACTTTGGTGATTTTACTTGTTGAGATAGCTATCAAACTTGCATGAAGTGATAAAACTATGTCATGTTCAAGTGCCTCCATTTATACAGTTCATATATCTTATGGAGAACACATGGAACAACCCAAGGGATGGCACAAATTCGGTGAAATAAATTATATTTTAGGAAAGAGGGTGGGTGGTTTTTTTAGATTATACGACGACACCGACCAAAAAGATGGACATACTCCCTCTATCCCAAATTGTAAGGGGTTCTAAGTTTTTTTATTTATCTATATTTATATGGATGTTGATGAATATAGATACTATTGAACGTATATATGTAGAGAATCGAATGAATCTAGTTGAGCTCTAGAATCCCTTACAATTTGGGATGGAGGGAGTATATCACATCGGCACCAAGTGAGGTCTTATCACACTCACACGCCTAAATGGACATAAGATTTGAATCCGGGTGATCAAATTGTATTGCTTCGTCTCAGCTATATCACATATGAACGGCGATGAGTTAAAATAAGATGTAGATGAAGAGAACGGACTGTAAAATGAATCCGTGAACCCGCGTCATACTGATTGTTGGGCAAGGAATAGTTGGCGCCACTTGCATGTGATGGGCATGCCCATTTGTGTATCCCATCCCCAATATAGCTCTTTCTAAATTTATCAGAAGTTTAACTATTTCATGTGCTCAAGTGTTGTTCTTTATAACTGCTCTTGACTCTTGAGCACGTAGAAGACTCGAAGGTCAAGTTAGTGATAGTTTTAATATTTGCCACAAGCGCATGTGTATTGAATAGTTGAAAGAGTGAGTGGTTTTATAACCCAGAATTTCTAAACCTTTCCTTCTTTAATATAGTGATACATGGCCCAATTATATGTTAAAAAAAGTGTAGTTCTCAGAGAAATTACTGACGAGGAAGACCATCGTGGTTGTTTGATTCTCAACGATATGCTTCCAAAAAGAGAGGGAGGGTTAGATCCCCGGGACATGATCATTCCAACCATTCAAGGACCAGACCAACCTAAAAGCTTTTGTTCCTGCCTTCATTTATTCTTGAGTAACCAGAGGGTTGGAACAGAGAATAAGGGTTTAACATCACGTTATGCCTGATAAAATGTTGGCCTAGAAACATGAATTGCAATACACCAAACATCACTATAGCTTTCAAAGATAGGTCTGAACTTGGATTCATTCATAATATACATAAAGGCACATGACAACTTATCCATGTCGGGAAATAGGAAGCGGCACCCCTAAACATTTATCCTAGCTACTGCAACAATCCAAATACTGCTCCTGAAAGGTACCATCCCTCTCGAGCATTTTGCCATCCAGTGATTAAGTATTGATATATAATAGCATGGACTTCCAGACGTCTACTAGGAAAAAATGTACACCAAATGAAGGATTCTCCTCCCTAATAAGTAGAGCACAAAGTCCAGCTGATAACTGTTGAAGGTTATTCTAGTTTGTGACAATCACTTCGTCAAAGTTCCAATCTCTAACAAGGTCCCTGGACACAGCACGGCTGCGCTGAAGGCGAGGAGTGCCCTCTGTGCCTTGACCAGTCACCATGGGTGGAAAAGGAGTCACCTTTGATGTCCCAACAGCAGTAGAACTTACAGCTGGCATTACTCTTCGAGCTAAGCAGGCCACAGCAGCCCCACATCGGCTCTCCTCCTCTGAACTTGACACTGAGTAGCTTCTGAGAGAATGTGAGGGGCTGTTCATGCCATGGCATACAAGACAAGCAAGACTCATGGTTGCTGTCTGGCTGAAACACCCACCAGTTGCTACAGCAATGGATTAAGCAATATTAGAAAATATTAATCAGAACATGTAGGAACGACCAATGCATATAGAACAGCAGTGTTGATGCGTAGCACCAAAGTAGCAACACTAATCGATCCCAGTACAACTTTCTGACTAAATTTGAAATAGTCAGTCTCGTAACATAGAGCAAAAATAATTTTACCAGCATTGCTGATTCAGTAATAACTGGTGACAAAAACTTATGGCATGAGTTTTATTTTTTTCCTTTTATTTAAAATAAATGACAAGTCAATAACAATTGCATCCTCCAGTCACAGATAAGTGACATTTTGAGGCTATTTTTTAGTCAGCCTTTCAAATTTAGCTTAAAAATTATATTGTGTTTTGAGCTTGAATGTTTGAAAAATAATACTGAGTAGATTTGTATCGATGAGTAGTTTCACAATAGTGTACTTGTGCTATGCGTTACAACTTAGAAATATATGTTATAAAGAAACGTGGTGGTACCATGTTATAACAAATATGTGTTACAACTTACAAACTTACGAATACCATGTACAATGTCCCAAATGTCAATTATTTGACTGGGAGTACCATGTTGCATCTGCGAAATTTGATTGGTAATCATTAAGATTTATGTTCAGGGCTCAAATTTGACAACCCAAAAGCACATTTAGCAAAATTAAAAAAAAACACTATGCAGATTGTGTGAACCAAATGTAATGGGGACGGCATGCATAGAAGCATGTATAGTATGTGCATGCTGGTAATGAGCAATGACAATGCCTAAATCTTCTTATAGACATTATTCTTCCGTGTTCAAATTCATACAACCAAGAAGCATGTAGCACAAAATAACATGTGAGCCGAATAAAGGGAATAACAGATTTATTTTTGTGCACGTTGGCAATGGCAAGGGCTGGGGTTATCTTGTAGATATACAGCCAATGAACTAACCCACATATGTCAACGGACAGCGTCAAAGTGTAAGTATGAAAAACATGATAAACAGGGAAGATCCCCTGCCACATCAAAGAAAGGAACGGGTTCTCATCTCTCGATCCCTGGATTAAAAACAGGATTGGCAGTAAAAGGGGCTCCTTATATAATTACATAAAGCAGACAAGCGGTCCTTCAGTACTTAGTATGGCCAGTCTTCGGCTAAAGCAGCAAAATTCCCCAAAGACTCCTACCGAGATACTAGAAGGTCGCATAAGCTGCAGTGCTGCACTAACAGAGGGACGGACCCAGTAAAGAGCATGTGCGTGCACATGTAGACCCGACAATTATTTGCAAAAACTCGGAGTCAGCAGGCATAATACATGTATACACTTGTAATTAGATCAGATCCGAATACAAATTAGCCAAATAGCTTAGTTAGGGTTTGGGTTCTCGGTTCCGCACAGCAGGAAGGGAATAGAAGAGGTTGGCATACCTGGTGGGTGCTCGTCACCGGCGAAGGGCGACGATGGGAACCGGCGCAGGGCTGCGGCGGCGGTCGCCTAGTCGTCGGCACGGGAATCGGGAGCGCACGCGGGGCGAACGACGGAACGGACGAACTGGAGGAACGAGATCCTCTGACTTTGGTGGTATTTGGCCGCAGGCCGAACCGGATCGCCGTCCGCTCCCGATCCCACGACGCTCCGCTTTTCTGGACGCATCGCACAGCCTGCCACGGCCCAAGGCCCATCGCAACAGTGAGCATGGGCGCCTCACGAAATCACTGCTATCTGCGCGCGTGTCCGTAGTTGGCGGATCGTGAACCTGTGGCTAATCACGTGGGCCGTGGGGCATGGTACCAATAATACCATTGTTTGACTTTAAAAATAATAGTGGCATTTTTTTCATAGTTTTTTTTTTCTAGCCCTTCGCTATTTCTGTCCTTAAAACCAGTAAGAATGAAATTAATTTTTCTTTTTTTTCAAAAGAACATGAGTGAATGCTGAGAAAAATGTGTTCAATATTTTGACAATACTACATTCAACATCAACAATTTAAACAGCTTAGTTCAACATTTGTAGGTGGCGGTGTTGAAATAGTATACCTAAAATGTTGAAGAGGTATCTGTGAAATGTGGAGCTAGTATATTTGGAATGTTGTCATCTCTTAAGAAAATAAACGTAGTGGATCTCTTTTTTATTAAAATAATTCCAAGAAAGTGTATGGTTTAGAATTGTCGTGAGTTAGGGTAATACTTTTCATATTTTTTTTAAAAGTACCTCAGACTATAAATATCTATCTAACTTTGGGCAAACATACATTTATGTGCTTCCACAATATGTCAATCAACCTTCGCCACATCGCCAACCCGTTTTGGGGCTTTCCCCTTGAGTAAGCGTCATGTTACCCTAGCATGGTATTGTTTGATCTATTAGGGCTTCTTGATTCTTAGTTACCAAGGTGATTCCTGTATGTTATGCTTGCACAATGTTAAGTTTTGCTAGTTATTTGTACGATCTAGTTTACTACCATTTGTTCTTGATGATTATATGCTCTGTTTTTGTACCATCGGTACGATCTTGGTTGTGTAGCATGAATGTGGTGTACATCTAGTTTTATCTCATTCTTTTTGTCATGCCATGGGAGCCTAGATTGTTGCTATGGTCCATGCACCCGTTTTACTTTTTGATAGAGTAAGCTTTCTAGATCGAATCAACTTTTCTCTCTATTATCTTGTCCAATGACTGACATGGTTTGGCTCTATGTGTCATGGCGAGGTGTTTTGGTGGTTTAGTCGACTATTAGGACTTGTCTCTAGGATGAGATTTTTTGGTGGTTTAACAAATCGCTAGGCCCTATCTTTGGGATGAGATGTTCTTGTGGTTGCTTTTACCGTTTGGTCTTGTCTTCGACACACGAGATGTTTCGGTTATGCCTATTTGATTTGTTCTTTTGAAGAAATGTAGCTCTATTAGTTATACAAGAGTTTTTTATCGACACATTTATCTGTATATTTTACTATACCATTGAATTTTCGATAGTCGATCATGTTCGACACCCAAATTTGACGATCGACATGATCAGGTAGCCTACTCCTTAACCGGTTTGCTTCCTGTGTGAAGCTAAGGGTGATCTATCTAGCACCCAATCCTCCTAGTTATTTGGTCAAGCCAAGTGACACGCCTTCAAAGATGGGAACATGATAGGAAGTGTTGAACTCGCATCTTAGGAGAGATGACCATAAGACATGTGATCTCCTGGCTCTGCGGTTGTTGCTATGGGAAATGAACGATCATTTTCCTGTGCTAACAAGGGAGTTGCCTCTCCTAGCTTTTAGGGCAACACCCTGAAATCTCATATAATTTGTGAGAATCGGCTAGTCTGATCCCTTATAGGTTGTATGAATCAAACAATCTCAATGCCCAGTCAATGAAGAAGCTTGAAGACAAGGGTCCAAGTCAAGTTTAGTGGATCAACTAGTTTGATGTCGTGCAAAATGAATGGACCAAAAGTCACAATGTCTGGTTAGTAGAGGAAATTTGAAGATCAAACTCTTGGAGTATGTCCTAGTCAGTTGTATTGACCAAACATTCGTATTCCCTCTTAATGTATGGACCGAACAATTGTTGTGGACGAAGATGAAGATAGCCAAAGTTTATATAGACCAAAGTGTCCAATGTACCCCTTCAGACAATTGACCAGGCATAATTTATAGAGAGGGTTGGGAAGTGAAGACCATGTCAATGATTGAACACCCATGGGCGAGAGGGTTGGGAAGTGAAGACCATGTCAATGATTGGCCACCCATGGGCATGCTCGTAACAAGCGGTGACAACAACCTCATCGGGCTTATGTCAACGCTAAGGCCCACCATTGAATTGGTGTTGGGTGCAATGGTGAAACCTCTATGGTGGCCATGCTGGGCAATGAAGGCATTGTGGAAATTGCAACTGACTGCAAAGAGATGCTCATCACACAATTGTCCTTGATGCAGCGAACGTTGCAAGCTTCTTGAGCTTGCACAACATCTTGACACAATCCAAAGAAGATGACAACTTCAACACACATACACTTCACGACAACTCGCACCTTGGTCATTGTGACATTAAGAACACGTGTTGCAGTCGCCTCTAGTGGCAAGGCATTCAATTGAACACCCTATGGGCAACAACGAAGGGAGTTGCAAGAATATTTGAAGAAGACAATGGATATGGCTGGTGAGGATCCCTCAAATGCCAGAACATTCTTGGACATGGTTCCATGGACAAGAACACGAGCACAGCATGGTCATTATTGGCATCGACAACAAGACTCAATGTCAGGTATGTGGTAGGTGTGTCACTCACCAATCCCCAATCTATTTTTGGGAGCACCAATGGAGACTCTCAAGAGCGCATCGCGTGGCGGAGTTGAGATATGTGGAGGTGGAGATTCGGGATCAGGTGCTGTTGACGTCGAGGGTAATTGTGGCCTGGTGGACTCTGCCGACGTTGTCACCGTGCTTGAGGACGAGGGCAAAGGCGAGACCCCATTGATGAGCGTCCCCAAAATCTCATTCATCTCCCGCATCACTGCCTCCATCCTCATCATGGAAGCACATACGTCAGCCACCTCCGCCATGGCTTGTCCATCGCTAGTGGAGAGCACGGTGGGTTGTGGGAAAAAAAATTTGATCAAGAATCGACTGACTCTGATAACTAAATGTTATGGTCCAAGATGACTGTTGGATCACAATAACAGCAATAGTCGATACAATCGCATGGTGTTTGGAGAGGAATTAGACTAGGGGAGGGGTAGAACAAGGAGAGGTTCCTCGACGGAGGAAGACAGCAAGCAGTTTTGTTCTTCGGGGCCTGCTTGGTTGGTTGCCAAACCTTTGGCAGGCCAAAATTTTGACAAATTTGACCATGTTTGAATTAGATAAAAAATTAGTCAAATAATGAACTTTTAATTTTAATGTATTGTTTAGGCTCTAAATAACTCATCCGAATGAGAAATTTATTCTTTGGATGAATTTTAGTTTAGATTTAAATAACGTCAAATTTGCCGAAATTTTGACCTGCCAAAGATTTGGCAACCAACCAAGCAGGCCCTCGATGTCCAGTGCCGCAGCTACTCTGATCCTGTAATATACCCATGTCCATGCGACTATGTGACTGTCTCTTGGCCCACTAGGCCCATTTGGTGGCCTAGTACATGACAGAACATTGGGACACCCATCTGCAGAGATGAGCTCTCTTGATCGAGTAAAACATTGCTTGACAGGACTAGAAGATGCTAGGCAAGTAAACAGAAACTCCAAGTAAACTAGGCATGGTTTCTCTCGTCGCCTTTTTCTACACCAGTATATGGGAATCATGACGATATGCAGCGCATGCACTTTGATGCCAAGGATTAATATAAATCCAGCTGATTTACCACATCTGCACGTACACTGCACAGCATATCTAGTATTCTAGTGTAGAGTTCCTGCACAAACCAAGCGCCCTGTGGCCTTTGTAGGATTTTCGCCGAGGACAAGCCGCACGCACGCTTTCCAACCAAGAACCAACAACGTACCAAGCCGCCGCTGATCTGGTCCCCTGGTCAGCAGTGCTTTTTTTTTTTTTTGCATTGGTCACATCACACACATAGATCCATCTCGCATGCAAGCAAGCATACAAGGCGCCCGTGTGCGGCGCGCGCGCCAACGAATTTGCCACGGGAACGCCGCACTCCGCATAGGCCGGCGCTCGGCACACAAGAATCCGTAAAAGTTTCTGCGCGCCCTGGCTAGCAATTTTGCCTGTCGTCGTTCTAGGCCACTGGGGCTTATTTAATAAAGTCGCCATTCCATGGATGTGATCATATTACACGAGCTAATAATCGAACAGAACTGCACCGTTACCCTATATTTATACTTTATTTGTTCAGCTAGCACACACGACACACACGGAGACACAGATATATATAGAGCTCTGCTGTGATTTTGATGCGTAATTCAGAGTGGCGGTAATAGTAGTAGTAGTATCGTGCGCATGTGTTGGCAACAGCTGAGATCGATGCTGGGACTACTGCACGCGGCTGGACGAGGGATTATTCAGGGGCACTTGTGCTTGCCGTTCTTGGTGGTCATGTTGGCGTAGCAGGGGCAGACGTTCTCGTTGCCGGAGGTGCCCGGCGGGACGCAGCCGCAGCGCTGGCAGCAGGTGTTGCACGCCCTCAGGCACATCTTGGGCCGCCCCGACTTGCTGCACCGGTACGAGCACCGCGCGCCGCAGTCTGCATGCCATTGCCATGCGGGCACACATCAGGTTAATTAGTCCACGCCATCGATCTATCGGCCATGCATGTTCAATCATGCTGAGAGCAAGAAGAAACAGATCTAGTCCTAGGATTTGATTTGCGTGCAGGACTTACCGATGGCGTGAGCCTGTCCATGGGGAGCAGTGGTCTGCATGGAGAACGGGATCGAGAAGGAAGCAAACAGGCACCCACCAACCAAGTTTTTTAGTTAGCATTAGCATGCATGGTCTTCGAACAGAGATAAGCGCTAGCTTTTGTTAACCGATATATAAACCCAGCTCGTGTGCGTGACGCTCACCTCGACGAGGAGCAGGAGGACGAGGAGTGAGAGCGAGAAGAGCAGCCTTGCCTTGGCCATGGTGGCGGCCGGCTCAAGCTACCTGCAGCTTGCACGAGATAGATCGAGGCACACAGATGACAGGTGGTGGTGCTTTCGATCTTTGCCTGTGACGACTTCTTGTGTTGTGTGTGTGAGTTTGAGAGAGATGAGGAGTCTGCAGGCTGCTGGCGCCGGGCCAATTTATAGGCCAAGCCGTCCTGCCTGTCTGCCGGCGCGGCGGTAGAAGAGCATTCCGGTGGATGCACACTAGCTCGCAGAGTGCGCGGCACGCACGCTTGCTGCACGACACGAGCTCGGCGTGCGCGAGTTCCGTGCGCTGCTACGACTACGACGACGCTCAGAGTCAGATCAGCTCGCAAATAAAACCACCCGGTCGGTCGATCGAGGCATCTCATCACTCGGTAATCCTCCGCCATGAGGCCGGAGCAAGCTTAATTGGCGCCACACTCGATATAGCCATACAGCTGCATGGACACGCGTTTGATGGCGACCAGTGCTGGCTAGCATTAGGACTAGCAGTCCCACCAACTCGAGCGTCGCTGTCGGGTGCGTGCACGCATGGCCGTGCCGTCGTCGTTGCCATGGTCGAGGCCGGACAGGTTGCGCGGTCGGTCATGCTTCGTCTGCCTGTATGAAGAAAACCACCACACCAAGGCGCCAAAGTGTGCCATTTTCCGAGTATAGGGTATCACCCCCACTTTTTTTTTTT
This sequence comes from Paspalum vaginatum, assembly GCA_030272315.1. NCBI lineage: Eukaryota > Viridiplantae > Streptophyta > Magnoliopsida > Poales > Poaceae > Paspalum > Paspalum vaginatum. Next base: position 38,512,522 of record CM059020.1, on the reverse strand, counting down.
TGCAAATTGTTGGGATTTTTTGAGGTGGCGTATATGGACCCCCGTAGTGTTCAAACTTCGGTCACCACTTGATAATTTGCTGAAAATTAGCACGCAATTAAACGATTGTGCCAACACTTTCTGAGAAAATAAATGGGCTAATGACAAAAGTGGGTTTTTAGCAACCGGCTAATGACAAAACCGGTTGTCTGGTTTTATGATTTCAAGCTGCGTTTAGTTCTGTCAATCTGTCATTACACATTCTCTCAAAATACAGTACTCTCTCTGTCTCCGAATATACAGTTGCATATATAGCGCCATTCTTAGACAAATTAATTAATAAGAACCATGAGAAAGCCTGATATGCCGGCCCCTATTAAACCTAAGCAATCCCCTCATGATATGTATGTGGATTTCAAATTTGCCTGCCAATAATAATGTCTCCGTGTTGAGAAAAAAGAAATGTGTGCGGCATGCTGCCAGGAGGAGAACACATTTAAAATTGGCAATAATTTTCACCACGAGCTAGTGACAGGATCGAGATCATCTATTGGGCGCCAGGAGCAAACACCGGTTGATAGAACAGTCTGACTGGATGCTTCATTGGAAGTTAACAACACCGCATCTGCATGCAGCTAAACTGTAGCTAATTTGAGAGGTTGTTTGGTTCATAGGATTTTATGGTATCATGAATGTATCCAGATATGTGTATGTTTAGATACATTCAACTTCAACCTCTGGAGTTAATTATGACTGCCTGCTGTAGCTAGCATCAATCAATCAGACACCACATGGAGTATTTATACTGTGTGATTCATGTATGATCGGAGCACATGACGCACTGAGACGTAGAGCCAAGCTTTTCTTTATTATTGTCTCTGTCGCATAGTAGCTGGTGACAGTGCTGCATGCAAATATGCAATGCATACATCTGATGGACTGATATCTAGGTGGATGCATGGCTGAGGCGCCAGTACAGTAGGTGACTGGATAGGTGGGAATAACTAAGCTAGTATATCATGCATATCAGCATATGGTAGATGGTATATAGTATCATGTCTTGCGGCAGTAATCTGACGATGGGTGGGACTGGGGTCTGTGCGCGGATCGTATGATGGATCATCAGGGGCACTTGCGCTTGCCGTCCCTGGTGATCATGTCGCGGTAGCAGGGGCAGACGTCCTCGTTGCCGGAGGTGCCCGGCGGGACGCAGCCGCAGCGCTCGCAGCAGGTGTTGCACGCCCTCAGGCACATCTTGGGCCGCCCCGACTCGCTGCACCGGTACGAGCAGCACGCGCCGCAGTCTGCATCCGTTGCGATTGCGATTGCGTACGTGAACCGAACCCAATCAAGATGACCATATATTGGACGTCAGATGCACATGCATATACATACTGGCATCTTCTGAACAGAAACAGGCCGGAGAAGAAACAGGGTTGAAATGTAGAATTTACCACACGCGGATGCCGGACTTACCGATGGCGCCGTGAGCCTGTCCATGGAGAGCAGTGGTCTGCAGAGAAAACGAGAGCACAGACACAGGCACCAGCCAGTGCAAGTAGTCTTATTAGCAAAACAAGCGGGGTGTGATCGATCAGAGAATCAAACATGCGCTTCTATGTCTGCAATGCATGAATGCTCACCTCGACGAGGAGCAGGAGGACGACGAGCGAGAGCGAGAAGAGCAGCCTGCCCGCCGCCTTCTGCTTGGCGGCCATAGTGGCGACGCGGAAGCTTGCTTGCACTTGCACGAGAGAAAGTGGGTTTGTGACTTGCGAGGGAGATGAGAGCTCGCCTGGCTGGTGTAGTGTGTGGTAGTGTGGAAGCCGAGATTTATAGGAGAGAGTTTCGATGGGAACACGACGACGCACACTCGCACACCACAGTGTGGCGGTGGCGGCACACCTGCTACAGATCGAGCAGGAGAGCTCGCGGTCGTACGCGCGCGGCGCCGCCGTTGCGTTGCATTATTGGCATTGTGTGTTAATTCCACCAGTCCCGTGCCCATTCTCTTACGACACAGACACAGCTGCTCGCAATGCAAAGTCACCTTAATGTGCATGCCCTCTCTCAGTACGTACTGGTAATCCGCTATGAGGAAGGAAGCTTAGATTGATGTCACAGTCGATGTACCTACAGCTGACATCAACACGTAGTATATTAGATAGTAACCAGCTGGCATCCGCAATTCGTGCGTCGCTGTCGATCGGTGCATGGCTGTGTCGTCGTTCGAAGATCGAGGCCAGACAGATGAATGGTGCGGTCGGTATGCTTGGTCTGCCTGTATAAAGTAACCAACAAGTCCATGTCCAAGTGTGTCATATTTCTCACTTCAATTTTACAAAAAAAGTAGACAATTTTCGTAAAGGGTAAAATCTATTTCACCCCTATACATATAGTTTTCAAAAGTTTTCAGCATTCACCATTTACTCCTTCGAACCGACCTATTGCCTATGGTGGCACACACCAGGGGAATAGAACCAATAATAACAAAGCACGAAGTTACTTGGATCAGGCGCATTTCACTTTTTCCATCATATGACACCACAAATTCTATAAGGAGAGGGATGGTTAGGATGTGTACGCGCACTCAACGTTTGTACCCACTCATGGTTGTGATCATGTGATTAAAATTGAATGGATCACTTTGGCCAAAGATAGCAAGATTATACAAACCGATTGTCTATTTGTGGTTTTGCCATTACTCCCTCTACCCCAAAAATGCAAAAATGTGTTTTGCTTTGTTACGACACGATTTTGACAAATAGATACTCAACTAACACGACATATATTGGATTAGAATCATAACTTTATATTAGTGTGACAAAAGTTATATATTGTGGTAATTGTTGACATGTCCTGATGAAACAAAACACTCTTCATATTTTGCGATTGAGGAAGTATTAACATATAATAGAAAAGCCCACATGATCAGCTTTTTTGCATAGCTATCTCTTTCTGCTCCAGAAATAATCATGCAGACCCTATGTTTTTATTAGGTTTTTCTTCTAACCAAAATAAAGGGGGTGAACCCCATAGGCATTCAAGGATGTTCAATTATCTGATACACTCTTATGAATTAAAAGAGATGGAAATGCCAAGTGGAAGACACTAGTGTTATTCTAAATGGTAAACAGCCAGTCTTTCACCGTTTAACGATTAGTCGGACTACACGGACGTTCAAAAGGACTAAAAACGGATTATACGGGATTAAACGGGCTACACGAACAACACGGTTGCTGTCGGTGTTTTGTACCGACAATGCACCACGGGATGCTTTTTTGGACGTCTGGATCAACACGTAGCTCCATGGTTCGCGTGTAACGCGATGGGAACAAGAACACACGATTTATATAGATTCGAGCCGCGGAAAGCGTAATACCCTACGTCCTGTTTATGGCTGATTGTATTGCTTTGAGTATGTATGAGGGCTAGAGAGATTGGAGGATCTGCTCGAGGTCGAGATAGTTGTCTTTAGGAGAGGTCCCTAGCCAGCCTTATACAATCCGGCGTGGCTTGGATTACAATTCGGTTACCTGATTTTTGAAGACTACAAGTTGTTCAGCATCTCGGATCCGTCCTATGAGGACCCAGGGAATATCTATCCCCTACAAACCCCCGAGCTTTAGATGACTTGAGAAACAATCAACTTGAAGATCCAAATTCTGCTTTCTGAATGTCTTGCCTTGTAGTCTTCAAAAATTTTCTAATGGTATCCTCCATGCAGCCCTGAGCCTCAAGCTGATTAGCATAATCAGGTTGAAGATCAAATAACTTATTCCTCTGAGTGATCTTGGTGGAGCGGGAACGGTGACGTAGTCTTCTGAGGCAACGAGTACGGTGGTGTAGCCTCCCGAGTCGGCGAGTACAGTGGCGTAGCCACCCGAGTCGACGAAGTAGCGAGTCGGCAAGGCGGGCAGCAGCCCCCCCCCGAGTTGACGAAGTAGTGAGTCGGCGAGGCGTGCGGTGGCACAGCCCCTGAGCTGACGAAGCAGTGAGTCGGCGAGACGGATGACAGACCAGCTCCCGAGTCGACGAAGCAGTGAGTCGGCGAGGCGGACGGCAGCCCAATCCCCCGAGTCGACCAACCATCGAGTAGTGTTTAAAGGGCGTATAAACGGTTTACACAGCCGTGCAGTCGAACAGTGAAAAATACACTTTGTTAACGACCAAGTGAATTCTAGCTATCTCGGCAAATTAGATAGGTTTATGACCAATAAAATACGGGGAAGATATTTTTCCATGTGCTATGATTCAAAAGTTCCCTAGAGAAGTCTATGACCGCATCGGCCCTGACTAGTGGTAGCACAAACCTTTCTCTGTCGTGAGATTTAGATTAAATTAGGTTGGTTAACTCATCCAAACTTATTGCCGGACTGTTGCCGAACATGGAGCGGGCCTTACCAACGGGGCAATAGGCCTCCATATATAGATCTAAGGGTCTATTTGAATGTTGGCATTAAATTTACTCAACAAAATTATTAGGCTATTCCCAATCCATTGTATCTTATCACAATATCCAAGGTTTATATACCACATGATACTATACAAGATATAACTACTCCAATGCATAGTATCATAGACTATTTCTTAGTCCACACAAAAAAATTAAATGTTATATGCGTGTGAGAGTATGAATTGTGGGCAACTCTGTTAGTTCGGGTTTCAATGCATATAATCCCGTGCCCAAGTGGTATCTCCCACCAGATACAATTTTATTCTCTCTCCTCTTAATTCTGTTGACATGTCAACAAAATTGCTTACGTATCGCACATTAAATGCATATGTTTCCATGCGCTGAGAATAGCCTTAGGTCTCAAAACTAGGTGCACGTTGAAAATGTATCGTAAATTGGAGCCAAATTTCTTGACCAAATTCCAAAATAGTCAAATACAGAGAATTGACTTTATATATAATTTTAGTTCCCCGATTCCTACTCAATACCAATGTCCAAATGGGGAGGGGGTGTAAAGGAGATGTGTGGATTAGTGGATAGTTGGCGGGAGAGAGAAGGGCTAAGGAACCGCCGCCGGCCGCAGCGACGCACGAGAGATTCTTGTTCCCGTGGGCCGTGGAGACGGACGCAGTTATCATTTGGTCAAAAGTTTAGCATGCAATTTGTAAGAGGCTGAAATTGAGTATCGGGATTGCACTGACTGACGGCTTAGCTTCAAGCGTTCAGACGTTCACGGAAAGCTTCCTGTTTTCCTATTCTTCGATGAAGACGAAAAGCTTCACGTGTTCAGAAGCTTGGAACCCCCGGCCTTTGAATTCTTCTCCGGTTGAAAGATGGCGATTATGTCTCGGTTGCGTTTGGTGGTGATGGCTCGCCGGTCTTTGCCAGGTTGGCGGCGGCATGGATGGGAGAGACGCACGCTGGAGCATGCATGCGTGCACATCGACTCTGCAACCATGTTTTGTCTTCTTTTCTTACATACAAAGCACGAGCGCCCAATTAACCACGGACCTCTCTCTCGCCCGCCATGGATCGCACTTGTGTCCCACGTGGACGTCGTGTCATGCGGCAGTACGGTGATCCACGTAGACGTAGTAGCTAGCTCCTTGCCATTTTTTGCTGGTCTTCGATCGCCGCCGCCGCCGAGGCTGTAGTATAGCTACTGCGTGACGACTGCGTCGTGGCTGCACCTCGAAGCAAGTTGGTGGATGGACTTGGACTTGTATACTGCGTGCCTCTTGACTCTTGAGCGAGCCACTTCATTAAGTAGCAAAACCTGCTACAGTAATAGCACCGTGCCTTTCACGATCACGATCACGGCAAATGAAAGTCAACTTGCTGCAAATAAAGAAGTGGACACGATCGAGAATCTTTGTTGCCTTGATTTCCTCCGGAGCCCACGTACGGCTTATATAACGCCTCCCCGATCTCTGCTAGCTCCGGCGACGATGCCTAGCTAGCGATTGATCAGACACGTCGTCGTCGTCGGGTGTCGGACACGTACATATCCAGTTCAAGAGTAATGGCGGACGGTGGTGCAGCCGGCGCCGCACCAGCGGGTGGCTCCGTCGACGCGGCGGTGGACCACCGCGGCCGGCCCGCGGCCCGTGCCTCCACCGGCGGCTGGAGGTCGGCTTCCTTCATCATAGGCAAGTTAATTTTGTGATTCGCGTCGCAGCTCCCGCGTATATATGTGTGCTGTGCAGTGGGCATGTGCGTCGCGCGCGCAAGGCCGGCGGCGGCGAGCACCGGCCGGTTTTTCCTGCTGCTGATATGGTATATTCCGATGCAGCGGTGGAGATCGCGGAGCGGTTCTCGTTCTACGGCGTGTCAGCGAACCTGATCACCTTCCTGACGGGGCCGCTGGGCGAGGGGCTGGCGGCGGCGGCGTCGGCCCTCAACGCGTGGAACGGCACGGCGCAGCTGCTGCCGCTGCTCGGCGGGGCGATCGCCGACTCGTGCCTCGGCCGCTACCGCACCATCGTCCTCGCCTCGCTCATCTACGTCCTAGTAAGCAAAACGCCGAATACTTGCATCCGTTCCTCTCCACTCCTTTTTCCACCAGCTAGCTGTTGATTGTTGGTTGCTTGCGTTTCTCTTTTCCTTGTTACGTTACGTATTAGTGAAAAAACGGAAATGAATTGCGGGCGGTTGCTATATCACAACGGGTATCTTATCCTTTTTTTTTAATTTTCGCGTTTTCTCTCCCTTTCTTAATTCTTCTAGCTAGAATAGCCAGTATTTTCTACGTATTGGTGGAACTAAAAATCTGAGGCTAGAACTCATCTTAGGCCCCCTTTCAATTTCTGTGAAATTTTCTCGTCAAACTGAATTATTTCCTGTTGGATTTTTTGAAATTTCTAGGTTCTAAACGAGCTCTAAATGTCTTAACTTTATACCTTTTTTTATTTAATCTTGGGTGCCAAACAAAAAAAACCCATTTAACGAGAATAAAACTTCTACTAAAAAGGGCCTAGCATACGACACAACGTATGTTAGCCCCATGTCAGTTTTTTTTATGCCCATCACCTACCTCCCCTCCGCCCTAATCCTATCCACCGGCCATCCTTTATCTCCACACTTCCCACAACATCCCACCGCCTTCCCTCGTCATCCCCGTGTCCCGCACTTCTTGTGGCTAGGCCGGCCTTCCCTCTAATCCCGACAATGGAATAGCTCGCCGGAACTCCCACCCTCCAAACTCTACCCTCGCCAGAGACGGAGAAAGTGAGGGAGAGAAAATAAACAATTTAAGCGACTGGATCCTCTAAGCCACTAGGATGTTGTGGAGTTTTCGCATAACCGACAATGAAAAGCAGTAACCCCTTATATGCCATTGAGGGATTCTGAGGTCATGCTTGTTGCCCTTTGCAGCACCCTCGTGTAAGCTAGTAGTAGATATAGTACCACTTAAGCACTTAAGCTAAATGTCACCGGCCCATGCAACCGTGTATATTTCAAATCATACTATGTCTATTTGCACACTCATTTGCATGTCATTAGCCTTACCATTGATGACTGATGAGACGACCCTCAACCTCAACCTCAACCGAGGATACCATACATCGAGCTTTAATTTATCATTTGTCAATGCATACATCACATGGAGATGGAGGTGACATGTCCAGGACCCTTCCACTTCAATCCACCTTGGCTTGGCCCACTTGCGCCTCCAGCAAGCTAGCCAATATTTCTCCGGTTCTCCCATTTGATGGTAGACTGTAGAAATTACTGCTGAATTTTGGGAGAGGAAATGAGGAACATGGGGATCACATGCAGCGACTGGGGACGGTAGTTGAAAGTTGAAAACGAACGAAAACTCCTTTTGTACTCTTGTAGTTTTGTTACGCCACCTCTCGATCTATATGGCTGTGAAGAGAATACTAGTAATGTCTTCTTCAGATACACGCAGGAAGAGAAATGATATTAGAGACCTCCAATCAGATTAAGTTGCTTATTATTGCCTTTTCTGATAAGACATTTCGTTGCTTGTTTGCTGGACGTCCATACATTATTGAAGCTCTTGAAAGGACCGAGACACACTCTTTAAGGTAATGGTGTGAATAGCATTTTAAAAACTAAAAGCTCCACCATACGTAAAACATACGGAATTTCTATCTTGATGTAAACAAAGTTTTTCCCTTCTATACATTTCTACTCTATATTGTATAAAATTCCACGCTCTATATATGTTCTAATCGTAAAAACTACACTTGGCAATCTGTAGAAACGGTAAAATACAAAAGATTATGTAATGCGAAATGTAAAAAAGGCCAAAGAGATGCAAAGCTCCAGTCTGCCGACTTTCTACTAAGGCACCACACTAGTTCTCAGAACAGTCCCCCGTAAAGGTCTCATGATGCCAAATCATTTGGCGGTCTCTTTGGATTATCTAGCTTTCTTCGCCATCACCATATTCGCAAGAGAAAACTAAGCAACATGTATTATGTTGTATCATCCCACCATCATCAGACTATTCAATCCCATAATCATATTGGATGGAAGAAATGTCCTGAATTAAATTATCTCATTTTGCTGTAAGGTAACCATCAAGAAATAGAAAATGAGGGAAGCTTTTTGCCCCCAAAAATCATACGGAGCACCAGCGTGCCTGATCATTTCTAGATTCATTTTTTCATAGAGATTTACTCCTTGTCAATCCCTTGAGATTTTGCATGTGCGTTAGTCGACGGTGGAAGAAGGGGGGGGTGAGACCTCACCGGGGATGAAGGGGTCGCCCATGCCCGAGCGCCGCCACTGGGGAAGAAGGGGAAGAGCTCGCTGTCGTCGTGTGTCGCCGCCGCACCTCTTAGGGTTCGGGTTTGGGGTTCGGGGCCATCGCGGAGGTCTCCTCCACCCCCGGCCTTAGAGTGAGGGTCGTAGGCGGTGGCCAGACCGGTGGTGGTGGTGGGCTAGGGCGGCTGAGACCGGTGGTGAGGGCTCCACCGGCCGAGCCGAGGAGGAATGCGGTCGGAGAGGGCTAGCGATGGGGATGTCCAGGTGCCACTCCTGCGAAGGCGGTTTAGCTAGGACCATATATGCCGCCTACCAGCGAATCACAGCCTCACAGGCCACGTGGGCTTTTTTAGACATTGCTCAACAGAGAACCTAAAGAGTGCCCAAAACACTGTACGTACAATGTAGATATAGAAGAGTTTAAGGCCTTTTTGGAACCACAGTTTTCAAATACTATAGTTTTAGAATACTACAATTTACATATGTACATGGCAAAAATACCATGGTTTTTGTTTACTGCAGTAATACCACAGTATCTTTCAAAACCACAGCTCGTTTGGTTCCAAAGTATTTGACCACCTCCCTTGAGGCTCCAGCAACCTTTTCTCTTCCGCTGCCCTCTCTCTCCTTCCTCCGCAGCCCTCTCCCCGCCGCTCTCTCCCTTTCTCTCGCCGCCAACTCCCTCGCAGCTCTCTCCCTCTCCTCCGCCATGAGGCGGGGCCAGCAGCCTACGGCTGTCAGAGACAGCCAGGCAAGGCTGCCGCGGGAGGAAGGTGGGGCCGGCATGGGAAGGTAGGGCCGGCGGAGGGAAGGGGGCCAGCGCGCAGTGGGCTGCCGGAGGCAGGGCCGGCGGCGTCGGAGCCTGCGGCGATGACATCACACAAGATCTCGACGGAAGGATGGGGGCAACCGCGGGAGGAGGCGCCGGTTGTGGAGGAGGAACCGACCGCGGGTAGCGGGCCAGCCGTGGGAGGAGGTGCTCGCGGGAAGGCCAGCTAGGCGGCTTATCCGGCAGCGGGAGACAGGTAGTCAGGGCAAGGCCGGCGGCAAGCGGCAAGAGGCCGGGTGGGGCACGGGGAGGACGACGGGGCTGGCGCGCGGCGCATGGAGGACGAAGACGCGCGAGGTGAGGCAAGACTGAGAAAAACTTTGGTCTACAGTGGAGCTTCCATTACTCCAAAATACTATGATTTTGTCTAAACCATAGCATATTTAATCAAAGCCAACTAAACAACTTTTTAAACTTAAAATACTATAATATTGCTCAATACTATAGTATTGCTAAAATACTGCAAATTTACTGTCCAAGACCTAGAATATGAGCACTGAGATGGGTTAACGGTCATAGCCACTCGTGCTGCCGTGCAAGCCCAACACGCTCTTCCGGTACCGGGTTGGTGTCTACAGTCCAACGTACTGCAGCAATAATTGGCGAGGCGGGTCTTCGGCGAGTGTCGGATAGCAACTCCTACTTCACCACTCGTCGTCCAGGTTGGCTGGACTTGGACTTGGGCAAATCCTCGGCTCCGCCTCCGTGCGTGCCGCCGTGTGCCAGAGCTAGCTCCTCTCCAGCTTCTCCGGCCGTTCCTCTGAGCCGGCGGCGGCCGTATAAAAATAAATCCCGGCCCCGAGCCCCTTCTCCGTCGTGGGGCGAAGATGCCTTCCGGCGGCTCGGACTCCGAGCCCCTGCTCGCGCTCACCGCCGGCGGCATGGCGGACGCGGCCGTGGACCACCGCGGCCTCCCAGCCGACCGCGGCGCCACCGGCGGCTGGAGGTCGGCGCTCTTCATCATAGGCAAGTCTCCAAGTCTCTTCTCCACCCCTCGTCGGCACGCAAATCTCTACCGTGGCCATGAGTCACTTGAGCTGTACTGACCCCCAGCCTGGGCCGGCCCCGTGAACGACTCTGCATGCTGCAGCGGTGGAGATCGCGGAGCGGTTCGCGTTCTACGGCGTGTCGGCGAACCTCATCAGCTACCTGACGGGCCCGCTCGGGGAGGGCACCGCGGCGGCGGCGGCCGCCATCAACCTGTGGAACGGGGTGGCGCAGCTGCTGCCGCTGCTGGGCGGGGCCCTCGCGGACAAGTGGATCGGCCGCTACCGCACCATCGTCATCGCCTCGCTCCTCTACATCCTCGTAAGCAACCCAGACGCCAAATCGGCGCTTCGCTTTCAGGCTTGCTGTCTCCTTGCCTCGGTAGTTTGGTCGTTCACTCCACTCTTGCTTTGAAAACTCCACGTTGGGCGGCTCCTGCATACTCCGCATGTGCAGGCAAGATATTCTAGGAAGCTACAGCCACTCTGCTACTGGAGTACTCTGCTAGACAGTAGCATTTGATTGTCGTGCCAACTTGATGTTAAAATATCGGGAGCAGCTGGGGTCTTTCTTGTTTAGAGGTTGTGGATCTTGAGCTGATGGGCCAGGATTTCTCTAAGCGACTAGGCTTTTTGGGCCAGGCTTCAAACAACAAAAATATCAGGGTCCACGTTAAAAATAAACATTAGGATGTGGTTGTGAAAAGGCCCGGCCCATGGATATCCATGGAAATCATCTAAATACTTCTGCCGATCCATCTAAAAAAAAAAACTTCTGCTGATTCTGACCGACTTCCCATTGCTGGAAATGGAAAATTAATGGACGCAGGGTCTGGGCATGCTGGCCTTCTCGACCATCCTCTCCCCCGGCAGCGGCCACCAATGCGGCACCGGCCAGGCCTGCACGCCGCCCGCCCACCAGGTGGCCTTCTTCTACGTCTCCCTCTACGTCGTGGCCGTGGCGCAGGGCGGGCACAAGCCGTGCGTCCAGGCGTTCGGCGCCGACCAGTTCGACCAGAGCGACCCCAAGGAGTCCGTCTCCCGGAGCTCCTTCTTCAACTGGTGGTACTTCGGCATGTGCGCCGGCACCGCCGTCACGCTCGTCCTCCTCAGCTACGTGCAGGACAACATCGGCTGGGGCCTCGGCTTCGGCATCCCGTGCGCCGTCATGGCCACCGCGCTCGCCGTCTTCCTGCTCGGCACGCGCACGTACCGCTACTACGTCTCCGCCGGCAAGCGGGGACCGCTCGCCCGCGCCCGCGAGGCTTTCGCCGCGTGGAGGAGCAGGCGGAAGGCGGGCCCTCTGCATCAACGCGACGACGATAATGGAGCGGCGCCGGAGTTCAGGTACTGTTGTGTCGATCTGTGCCACACACATGCCAGTGTGCCTGGCAGTGCGACTGCAAATAATGTACTTGCACAAGTTGTTCGAGTTCGGCGTAATCAGTGCGCCGTTTAACTAATTATTATGCACAGCAGCGCTAGAGCCGATGAGGAGGGGCAGGTGGTGGCGAGCAACGCCAGCCTCGTCAAGGAGGCCAAGGCCGTCCTCCGCCTGTTCCCAGTGTGGGCGACGTGCCTGCTCTACGCGGTGGCGTTCTCGCAGTCGTCGACGTTCTTCACCAAGCAGGCGGGGACGCTGGACCGGCGCATCGGGCAGCGGTTCCAGGTGCCGCCGGCAGCGCTGCAGAGCTTCATCAGCATCACCATCGTGGTCTTCATCCCCATCTACGACCGCGTCATCGTGCCCGTGTCCCGCCGGTACTCCGGCAGGCCCTCCGGCATCACCATGCTGCAGCGCATCGGCACGGGGATGTTCCTCTCCCTCGTGTCCATGGTGGTCGCGGCGCTCGTCGAGATGCACCGCCTCCGTGTCGCGCGGGACGCCGGCCTCGTCGACAAGCCCAGCGTCCCGCTGCCGATGAGCCTGTGGTGGATGGTGCCGCAGTACGTGCTGTTCGGCGCCGCCGACGTGTTCACCATGGTCGGCCTGCAGGAGTTCTTCTACGACCAGGTGCCCGACAAGCTGCGCAGCCTCGGCCTGGCGCTCTACCTCAGCATCTTCGGCGTCGGCAGCTTCATCAGCAGCGCGCTCGTGTCGGTCATTGACAGGGTCACGACGGCCAGGGGCCACAGCTGGTTCTCCAACAACCTGAACCAAGGCCATATCGACTACTTCTATTGGCTGCTCGCGGCGCTCAGCGCCCTCGAGCTCCTCGCCTATGTCATCTTCGCGGTGACCTACAAGTACAAGAACAAAGAAGCCGTGCATGCCACAGTTGTTGGTTAGCTACAATCTACAGAGTTGTGATACATAGTATATAGGTGACCCGACACCAATTAAGGGTGTGCAAATGTCATTTTTTTTCCTGAATGGACGGCAAGAGATTTTTGGTGTTAAATTACGCATTACATGGGGGAGAGAGAGGGAGGGACAGAGAGATAAATAAATAAATAACATAAAAAATAACAGAAGAGGGGGTGGGGTGGCAAACCCCAATAAACACAACATAAAATCGACCAATACCGCCCCACTCGCGATCACACCAAAGTTCGTATTCACTGCCTCACCAAAACTCATACTCCCATGAAACAAAAAGACTTCAAAAGTACTCATAGATCTGAATTTTCGTTCCATTCCATCAATTACCTCCAACCAAACGCACCTCGGATGTCTGACAATGAGGAATTTGTTTCTTCATGAACAGTAGCCACACGATCTAAATCCAAAACCATCATGTCTTCAACCTTCACGCAATTATTTTTTTTGAAACGAACCATTATTTTTTTAAACGAACTAGCGGGAGAGTTGCCCGCTATATTAAGGAGGGAAGTATAAAAAAGCGCAAAGCACTGTACAAGGGCTACAAAGCCAGCAAACAGGGAAAAAAAGAAAAAAAAAGCGAAGGGAGGAAAGAAAAATGCACCAGAGGACTACTCGTGACGAAAGAGATCTGAAAGGTGTTTGGCCTCCGCTGCTGACCAAAGTGTTGCCCTCCTTCGATCATATCGAGAACCTGCTAAATGGAGACCTCTCTATGGTAAAAAAAAAAGTTCTTGCATTTCTCTCCCACCAAATCTCCCAAACAACTAAAATGATTAGGCTCCTCACACCCTTTCACACAATTATTGGATTTTCAGCTCTTCCTCCCTACAAGTAATTTGGTGTTGGTGCTGGTGTCTGTATATGGGTGGGTTCAGTTTAGGTTGTTTGTAAATAGACTAAGTTTATTGAAGACTAATGTAGCCATACAATTTTAAAATACGAATTGAAATTTTAAGGGGGGTATTGGTGTTCAAAACTAAAATAAGCTACACATAAGCCGAAACATATATTATTTAGACATCGGAGGGAGTAGATACATTAAGACATTTGTGCAAAGTGCAAAGCTATGCTAGTTAGATGCAAGCGTAAACCTAGTTAGTGATATAATTTGCTTGTGATTAGTGAATATGGTGGCACTAATGTACTTAATTAAAAATGACACTGAGGATTGGTAAAATAAACTAATGGTTTATACAGAAAATAATCACAACCACACTTGTCTCTGTTTCTAGTTTTTTACATGCATTGCGACTAAACTACAAGGATCAAACCATTCATAATTAGTCCTTAAAGACAAGGTTTTCTAAGTGATTTATGACACAATCCATTTAATTTTACATTGACATTTCTCCATTCAACACTAATATCCATGCGTAGTAACTGCTTGTAAGGGCAAACATTGCAAATCAAATCCAAAAAATGCCTTTAAAGTACTTTGCGATTTGAAGCGCCCCAGTTTTCATAATGAGATTAAAATATGTTTTATTACCATCCCAGAGTTTGGTAATCACATTCTTACATCAGAGTGATACAGATCCGCCTTAAACGGGTCGGACAACAAGGAGCGCAGCCCTGAAAATCTAAGCAGCGGGATATAAAACGTAGGCCCATCTTCCTCACGCCTCAGTTGGGAAGCAGGTCGTAACCCTTACTCGTTTTCGGACCAACATATATCCATAGCACTGAGAAAAACAACAACAATGTAAGGGTGAGTACATACGTACTCAGCAGCCCACCTTCCTCCAAAGAAATTTGGGGAAGGCTAAAACTATATGCAAGGATATATCTAGAGCTTAAGATAGTTTTGTAGAAAAGTATTTGTACGCAGGGTTTGAGATAGTTGTCAAGTAATCTTTCTGAAAAACTGCGTTTTTTCCAAAAAGGTTTGCCACTGGACTTTCCGGTCCAAAGTAGCCCATGGCTTTCCAGCCAACACATTTTCCATACATCCAGTATCTTCTGCTGAACCAAAAACCATTTTTATCCAATCTCAAACAAATTCCATTTTATTTTATAAAAATTGCTAACTGAAGAACCCAGCTGTGATGCCCCCGGCATCTCAAAAGTCTTAACACGCGACCACTGGAGATGTGATGATCGGCAGCACGCCAGCCCCAGCCATGTTTTCTGGGCAGTCGGCCGGTCCGAAGGTAATGGTGGTGTCCTTCCACTTGTGGTGTGGAGCCACCCCAGGGACACTCGGCCTGACCGAGAGGACTTCTCGGCGCAGGGCCTTCACGTCCCGCCGGGAAGAGACTGCCCAGCTTCCGCCATACATGACGTACAGCCTCTTGCGACGTTCGTTGTCGCTAGATTCGGAGCTGGAGTGGCCTAGAGCGTAGACGCTCTTGAGTTCCCGTTCCGGGGACTGGTAGCCCATCTCCTTGCCCCCAGCGGTGGGCCCACCGTCGCTGGTAGCCTTCCCCTTGCCAGGACGCTGGCATGGGGGCGAGTCATCCTTGGTCGGACGCTCTCGGCGCTCACTGAGACGCCGCTGCACGAGCTTTTGTATCTCGCGGCAGTCAGCGGCGCTGTGACCGCTGTTGGGATGAACAGGACATGAGCCGCCACCGTTCCGCGCCTGTTGCCTCGGGCGCTTGCCACTGGTGTCGCGGCCTCCAGGTCCTGCCGCAGCGACAGGGGCCCCTTCCAGGAACCTCTCAGGGCGTCGGCCCTTCTTCTTTTTCTTGCCGCCCTCTCGGGCAGCACCGGCAGAGGCGCCTGGCTGGGCAGTCCTGTCCTGCTGTGGAGAGTGCCATGCACGCCCCTCGGCAGCTCTAGCGCACTTGTCCGCCAGCGCGTACAGGGTGGCGACGTCCTGTACTTGGCGGGTCGCCAGTTTCTCCAGCATCTTCTCATCACGGACGCCTTGCCGGAAGGCTGTGATGATGGACGCGTCGGAGATGCGAGGGATTGTCCCCCGCACCTTGGCGAAACGAGCGATGAACGCTCGGAGGGATTCGCCAGGCTCTTGGCGTACTGCATGGAGGTGGGCCTCCACGCCGTACTGCTGGCATGCACTCGCGAAATTCGCCTGGAACAGAGTGCAGAGCTCCTCCCAGGACCGGATTGACCCGGGGGAGAGGTTCATGAGCCAAGTCCGGGCCGGCCCAGACAAGGCGACATGGAAGTATGACGCCATAACGGCGTCGTCTCCGCCAGCCGCTGTGATAGCGGTGACGTACACCTGCAGGAATTCCGACGGGTTGGTATTCTCGTCGTACTTTTCCAGTAGGTGCGGCCGGAACTTCTGCGGCCAGCGCGCGGAGCGGAGACTGTCCGCGAGTGCAGCGCAGCCAACTCCAGCCGATACGACCCCTGGTGGCGTTTGCACGCCAACCGGGGGTGGCGCGTAAGCCGGGGGCTTAGGTGCTGCAGCGGCGAACGCCGCGTCAAGGTTCTTGCCCTTGGCTGCGCTTGGCTGCATCCGTGGTTGCTCCACGGTGGTGGGGGTGCCTGCTCGCCGGCGGTTGAGCTTGGCTCACAGGTCTTCCGTCTGCGCGCTCCTTACTGAGGGGGAGCGCGCGGATGTTGCCGCATCGTGCTGCCTGCGGCGGTTCGACCTTCCCCCGCTGCTGGGAGGGAGTCGCGACCCAGTCCTAGCCGGGCCAGGGGTGACCTCGGCTAAGTGGATCAGGCGATCTACATCGCTTCGCCACTGCGCCAGGGCGCTAGGTGAAGCTGTCGGCCCCGGAGGGTTACGCAGCAACTCCCTGGCTGCGGCGAGCGGGCCGCTAGCAGCAGCGGGGTTCGCTGTGGCGGCGTTTGCCTCTACAGCACTTGTTACTGCAGTGTTTGCAGCAGCGGCGCCCCCCGCGGGGCGTCGAGGGAGCCGCGGCGTCCGCGCCGCGCCCTCAGAACGGTGGGGGGAGGCCTGCGACCCAGTCGAGGCCACCTCCTCTGATGCGGCTGCATCCTCATGGAAATCGCGGATGCGCACCATCATGCGGTGAGGAATGAAGCTAATTGATGCTGTCCCCTACCTGGCGCGCCAAATGTCGGAGCGGGAGTGCTCCTGGTCAGGTGGCGGAGCGCACCCGGCCAAGATCCTAAGTACTGGGAGTAGTTAGGGGGAGCAATCGTTGTTAGCTAAGTTGGTGGCGGCACGATGGTGGCGAGAGGATTTAGAGTGGTTCGGGCCGCCGGAGCGTAATACCCTACGTCCACTGTGGGTGTGTTCTTGTATTTCGTGGGCTAGTTCGAGCTTGTCTGAGTCTGTCTTTTGTGTTGCGTATGCCTCCCCTTTTATAGCCCAAGGGGGGCATGTACATGGTGGCCGGGCCCCGACAGGTGGTCCCGGCCATTTCCTCTATGCTACAGTTCTATTCTGTGACTGATGTCCAATGCTTCCATGCTTCGCGCCTGTACCACCGTCGTGACCGGGTATGGCCTGGAGGTCCGCCATACCGTCTTGTCGCCCGGATACGGCGCCGCACCGTCCTGTCTCACGCCGTTCTGTCCCATCGGCTGCTAAACCTGCTGAGAGGCTTCAGAGGCCGAGGGGCAGGGGACGCGCACGCGCGACAGGACAGGGCGCCCGTAGCAGCGTTGCAGCGCCGCTGCCTAGTATTAGGCTGAGCGCGGCCGCCGCGCGAGGCGCGGCTTATGATGAGTACAGCGTACTTGTTTACTCAATATAGACCGCAGTGTAGCTGGGGAAATTAACTGTAGTGCTCTGTCATCGTCGCCGCGCCTTGGTAAGGTGCGCCCTTTTCCCTTGCCGCCGCCGCCTGCCAGCGGCGGTGCCAGCGGCGATGGGGGCACATCCGTCTGACAGCGGCGGCGTCGGCGGGCGACGGGGGCACGCCTGCCTGACAACGGCGGCGGGCTACGGGGGCACGCCTGTCTGACACTCGTGGTGTCAGCGGCATTGGGGCGTGCCAGCCTGTCAGCGGCGGTGTCAGCGGCATCGGGCACGCCCGCCTGCCCGCAATAAATGCGGCAGGTGGGCGAGGCGCCCGCCTGAAGGCCCCTGCCACGCGCCTTGTCGGCACGTGGCAACGCGAGACCTTTCCGTGCCCTGTGGTCACGTGGCGGCTCCGGACCTCCACGCATTCTGGGGGCACGTGGCGGCCCCGGACCACTGGGGGCGCCGGCTCCGGACCTCCCCGTGCTCTGTGGGCACGAGGCGCCCCTGAACCACCGAAGGTACGGGCCCCGGGCTCCGGCCCGAGAGGTCCGGACGTCCCCTCGCGTGGCTGGGGGAGGCTCGGTCCTCAAGGAGGTCCGGGGCCTCCCCTGTGGGCCGGGTGCGTGGCCCTAGCTTCCCCAAGGAGTGGGCCGGGCCCATCTGTATGCGGCCTTAGGCCCTCCTTGTACTGCAGTAGTTACCTCCCTAGTGATCTTCGTCCAGTGTAAGCGGGTACCTGGTTAGCTGGGTACCGACAGTGGCCCCTGGGCTCGCCTTTGGTGAGTTCTTCGAACCTGAGGTGAGCCCACCGTCGCTTACTACACAAGCCGCCGGGAGCCGTGTGTGGCTACTGGCGCTTAGCCGTTAAGCTCATAGTTGGGCAGCCACCTGACCCCGCGGGGTGGCCCCGTGGGTTCCCATGATCTGGAGGCGCGCGATCGTGGGAATCTCTCGGGGAACGTGGGGATAGGCCCGCGTCGGAAACCGCGCAGCGGTTCACCAACTTCTTCTCCTGCCATTAAGGCGGGGCAGGCGGCTACGTGGGCAGCCGTGCGTAAAGTGGAAAAGGCAGGGGCCCCGCACGTCGCGCCGGGACGCGCGTCCGCGAGCTGCGCCGGTTCGCCTTCCTGCCTTGCTTGCTCTTCTACCCGCCTGCCATGACTGCCTCCTCGGGCCCCTGCTGTCATAGACTCGGTGGCCCGTGGGTGCGCCCGAGCGTGCGTACACTTGTCGTCCGCGGCTTGCGGAGGATTGGGTGAAGTCCCGTGAAGCGGGGCTGGCGGAGCAGGAGAAGCAGCTGCTGGCTGAGCGGGCCGCTCTGGAGCAGCTGAAGCGGGGTGCTGCTCAGCAGGCGGCGGTGGAGGACCGGGAGCAGATGCGCGCCGGCCTCCAACGCATCGCCGACTGGGCCGGGGAGGCGAGTTCGGCTCTGGTACCGCTCGGACTGAGTCCGATCCGGGTGACAGAGTCACCGTCCACTATTGCGGACGCCCTCCCTGTCCTTGACTCGGCGGTGGAGCGACTCCGGCGCCTAGACTCCACGCTCGGAGAGCGCCTTGAAGCTGAGGGCCGCGAGTTGTGCCGCCTTGTGGTGGAGCACCTCCTGGTCTGCTTCCGGAGCCACGACCCCGCCATCTCCTTGGACCCGGTCATCGCAGGTCCGGTGGAGGAAGCGGAGGCCGCCGCTCGGGTCAGCGTGCAGGAGGTGGTGGAGGTCGTCGCCGCCCGGTTCCAGCGGACCCCTGCAGACGAGGACCCGGATGTACCGGGGACAGGGGCCTCTCCAGCGCCGTAGGGCAACAGCTTTTGCTGTTTTGTTTTTTCTCTCTTTTTTTTATGTAAAACGTTAGTATGCCAAGTAATATAAGAATGGTAGTTGCGACTTATCTCCATTTGCTCCCTGCTGCATGTTGATGCGTTGTTACCTGACCCCCTGGCCCCCTGGTAGGTAGGCTCTAAGTTTTGAGGCTGGCTACCACTAAGTCAGAGGCCAGACCTGCATGCAACTCACGGCAAACGTCAATGTCGCACCTACGGGACCCACTCTGAGTTGACCTTTTCCGCTACTCGAGGTCCGGAGCGTTTGCTGTCCGGGCCAGGGGCTAGGATGTTTGTTCGTGGGATAGTAGGGTGTGTGAGTTAAGGGTACAGAACCAGGCAAAACTGCGACACAGCCCTGGACTATCCTTAGACCAAAACACCTTAGCTCTGGCCCGGTCCTGCAGTCGTTCGGACCTCTCCTAGCGAAATAAAAAGGTAACCGCGCTGCCTCGAAGTCCTCGGAGTCGCAGCCGGACCTCGCTGCTGAGGTTAGGGGGTGTGCCATTAGCTTAGGGGGTGGTCCGGAGCGCTAGACGCACTGTTCCTGATACTGGGGGAACTCACGGCGTGGTAGGGAGTGTTCAGTGCCTAGGGTATGAGACCAGGCTAAGCAGCTGACAGCTCCGTGCTACCAAGGCGAGCCCCTTTTCTCTGGACCTGGCACCTAGTATTCCGGACCTCCTTCCCAGCCTCTGTGCTAACCGCTTCACACTCAAGCTGCTAAGTCCTGCTGGTTCCGAGGAGATTTTTGGCAAGAGTAGGATTCCACATAGGGGTTAGGAAAAATTGAAACAAGTAGTAATAACGGAGACAAGAACTTCGGGGCTAAACTTTTTCTTTAATCAAGCGGTACAGGGTGTCATGTGATGTCAGCCAGAGGTCGGGATTACAAGGGCGGACCTTCACCGCTCTGGTCCACATGGTGGTCCTATTTAGCTTACAAAAAGAAAAAAGGAGTTGCCCTGAATTCCTTATCTACGGATAAAACTTACGGAGGTGCTCTATATTCCAAGGGTTCGGTAGCGGAACTCCTTCCTCCGTGGCGAGGCGAACGCAACCGGGGCGACTAACTCCTGTCACCTTGAAGGGGCCTTCCCAGCTGGGGGAGAGCTTGTTGCGCCCTTCTCGGTTCAAGATGCGCCTCAGGACCAGGTCTCCAGGTTGGAGCACCCTGCCCCGCACGGTTCGCTCATGATAGCGTTTGAGCGATTGGTTGTATCGTGCGTTCCGGATTGCAGCCTGCCATCTTTGCTCCTCGACGAGGTCGACGTCGTCGCACCTCGCTTGTTCCTGCAAAGATTCATCGAAAGCTTGGACTCGTGGGGAGCCCAAGAGTATTTCTGGTGGGAGGCATGCCTCGGCCCCGTATACCAGGAAGAATGGGGTTTCCCCGGTTGCTCGGCTGGGTGTGGTCCGGATCCCCCATAGCACGCAGGGGAGCTCATCAACCCACTTCGCACCGTGCTTTCCCAAGCAGTTGAAGGTGCGGGTTCTGAGCCCCTTGAGGATTTCTGCGTTAGCTCTCTCGACCTGTCCATTGCTCCTAGGATGTGCTACAGAGGCGAAGCATAACTGGATGCCAACGCCGTCGCAATAGTCCTGGAAGACCTGGCTCGTGAACTGGGTCCCATTGTCCGTTATAATACGGCTAGGGACGCCGAACCGGCACACAATGGACTTAAGGAAAGCTGTTGCAGTTCCTTGGGTGATGCTTACTACTGGGGTTACCTCAGGCCATTTTGTGAATTTGTCAATGGCGACGTAGAGGTACCGGTACCCACCGACAGCTCTAGGGAAAGGTCCCAGGATGTCCACCCCCCATACCGCGAAGGGCCAAGAGGGTGGAATCATCTGCAGAGACTGAGCCGGTGTGTGTATCTGCTTTGCGTGGAACTGACACGCCTTGCAGGACCTTACTAGCTCAGCTGCATCCTGGAGCGCTGTCGGCCAGTAAAAGCCATGCCGAAAGGCTTTACCGACCAGCGTATGGGACCCTGAATGATTCCCGCACTCGCCTCCATGGATCTCCGCGAGTAAATCGCGGCCCTCCTCCCGGGTTATGCATCGCATGAGGATGCCATTGGCGCCACGCCTGTAGAGATCCCCTTCTACTAGCGTGTAGCGTTTAGCCAACCGCACTATGCGCTCAGCGGACACACGTTCTTCGGGAAGGATTTTGTCCTTCAGGTAGTCCCGGATCTCTGAGATCCGTGCATCGGGACTGCCCTGAGCCATTGGATGTGTCCCTGATGACATGCCGGGGTCATCAGTCCACACGATCCTTGGTGGGCTCCAGAGATGGAGGACCACTGGGACTGCTAGCTTCGAGGTGCTAGTTCTGCCCCCTTCGCCCAGTTCGGCTGGCTGGGCGGTTGGTCTCAGCAGCTGTCTTTTGAAGACGCCCTCGGGTACTGAGCCCCGAGTCGATGCCCTCGCGGAGAGGTCATCTGCCACTGAGTTGAGGTTCCTGGGAACGTGCTGCAGTTCCAGGACCTCGAAGTCCTTCTCGAGCTCCCTCACTCGCATGAGGTATGCTGCGAGCTGGGGGTTATTGCAGCAGCACTCCCCTCGGACCTGTCGGATCACCAACTGGGAATCCCCCTTAACCAGGAGCTGCTTGATTCCCAGTGAATGAGCGATCATGAGCCCAAAGATCAAGCCTTCGTATTCCGCCATGTTGTTAGTGGCTTTGAATTCGAAGCATACTATGTACTTTACTTGATCCCCGTTTGGGTCCACGAGGGCCACTCCTGCTCCGGACCCTTTTTCGCGGGCGGACCCGTCGAAGAAGAGAGTCCAGTGCGGCTCGGTGAAAACCCGGATGGTCCTGTCCGGCTGGGAAGGTTCCGCCTCGGCTTGCGGACCTCCAAATTCCGAGGCGGTGGGAGTCCATTCTGCGATGAAGTCGGCTAAGACTTGGCTCTTGGCAGCATTTCGGGGCTGGAAGTCGAGTTGGAATTCTGCCAGCTCCGCAGCCCATTTGGCGATATTCCCAGTAGCGTTAGAATTGCGCAGGATTGCTCTTAATGGGTAAGAGGTCACCACGACAACCTTATGCGCCTGGAAATAGTGGCGCAACTTTCTGGAAGCAATAAGTAATGCGTAGGCGAACTTGTGAGCTTCCAGATACCTGGCCTTCGCCCCGTGGAGGACTTCACTGACGTAATAGACTGGCTTCTGGGTGGTCCGGACCCTAGTGGCAGGTCCGAGACCATCTCCCCCTGCCAGGCTGGCCCCCTGGGCGGCTTGGCCTCCAGCTTCTGGTGGCCTATCGCCTTGGCAGGGCAACGTGCCAACCGGACCTCCGATATCGGGGCCGGCTGCAGCTCCCGTGGTGGGCGGACCACCACCTTCCACTTGGGGGACCCCGGTGTCCCCTTCGTGGGGATGGGCTGGTCGCTCGGCGACCAAGACCATGCTTACTACCTCGGATGTCGCCGCGAGGTAGAGAAACAGGGTCTCACCAGACTCTGGCGCCACTAAAACGGGCAGAGTAGTGAGATGCTGCTTCAACTCCTGGAAGGCTTGCTCAGCCTCTTCGGTCCATATGAATGGTCCGGACTTCCTCAAAAGCTTGAAGAAGGGCAGGGCTCTCTCAGCTAGCTTTGAGATAAAACGGCTGAGGGCTGCCAAGGACCCGGTGAGTTTCTGGAGGTCCTTAATGCAGGCCGGCGGCCGCATAGCCTCGATCGCCCTGATCTTGGTTGGGTTTGTCTCAATGCCGCGATGTGACACTAGGAACCCTAACAGTTTACCGGCCGAGACGCCAAAGACGCATTTCTCGGGGTTCAGTTTCGTGCGCGTTGTGCGCAACCTATCGAAAACGAGGGCTAGGTCTTCTATCAAGGTGGACCCTACCCTGGTCTTGACAACAATGTCATCGACATAGACCTCTACTATGTTTCTGATCAGGTCGTGGAACGTGAAGTTCATGGCACGCAGAAACGTAGGTAAAGCATTCCTCAGACCATATGGCATTACAACGTAACAATATAAACCATCTACTGTTACGAAAGCTGTATGCCTCTTATCCTCCTCATCCATCTGGATCTGATGAAACCCAGAGTACGCATCTAAAAAAGACAAGAGTTCACACCCGGAGGTGGAATCTACTATCTGGTCTATGCGCGGGAGGGGATAAGGGTCTGGAGGACATACTTTGTTGAGGCTGGTGTAGTCGATACACATCCGAAGCTTCCCGTTCGCCTTGGGGACGACCACCGGGTTGGCCAGCCACTCGGGGTGATGGACCTCCTCGATGAAGCCCGCGTCCAGGAGCTTCCGGACCTCCTGACGGATGAAATCCTGGCGCTCCACGGACTGCCTCCGCGGCTTTTGCCGCACCGGCTTGGCGTCTGGGTTGATCTTCAGACGGTGCTCAATCACTTCCCTAGGGATCCCAGGCATCTGTGACGGTTCCCAGGCGAACACGTCGACATTTGCCCGGAGGAAAGCAACGAGCGCGTCTCCCTATTTCTCTCCCAGATTCCCTGCGATGCGGGTGGTCTGGGAGGACTCCGCCCCGATCGGGACGGTCTTGACCGGCACGTCCTCGGGGTCGGAAGGGCGTACCTTGGGCACCTTTGGTTCCTTAACAGGAACCTTGGCCCGAAAGGCCGAGGGGTTGTCCCTCGCCGGGTTCGCTGCGTCAGTAGCGAGAGCATGGAGCTTCTCTACTGCGGCGACGGCTGCGTGGCGGTCTCCCGGCACGGTGAGAACACCCGCCGGGGACGGCATCTTCACGACCAAGTACCCGTAATGGGCAACGGCCATGAAGCGGTACAGTGCCGGTCTGCCAATGATGGCGTTGAACGGCAGGTTGACTTCCGCGACATCGAACTGGACGTTCTCTGTGCGGAACTTCTCCGGGGTCCCGAAGGTGACCGGCAGGTCGATCTTCCCTTTCGGGAAGATTGGCACCGGACCCACGCCGGAGAATGGGCGCGTCGGAGCCAGGCGCGACTCCGGAATCTGCAGCTGCTTGAAGGCTGCATGGCTGATGATGTTGAGGGCGGCCCCTCCGTCGATCAACACGTGGTGGAGCCATATGTTGGCGACCACTGGAGATGTGATGATCGGCAGCACGCCAGCCCCAGCCATGTTTTCTGGGCAGTCGGCCGGTCCGAAGGTAATGGTGGTGTCCTTCCACTTGTGGTGTGGAGCCACCCCAGGGACACTCGGCCTGACCGAGAGGACTTCTCGGCGCAGGGCCTTCACGTCCCGCCGGGAAGAGACTGCCCAGCTTCCGCCATACATGACGTACAGCCTCTTGCGACGTTCGTTGTCGCTAGATTCGGAGCTGGAGTGGCCTAGAGCGTAGACGCTCTTGAGTTCCCGCTCCGGGGACTGGTAGCCCATCTCCTTGCCCCCAGCGGCGGGCCCACCGTCGCTGGTAGCCTTCCCCTTGCCAGGACGCTGGCGTGGGGGCGAGTCATCCTTGGTCGGACGCTCTCGGCGCTCACTGAGACGCCGCTGCACGAGCTTTTGTATCTCGCGGCAGTCAGCGGCGCTGTGACCGCTGTTGGGATGAACAGGACATGAGCCGCCACCGTTCCGCGCCTGTTGCCTCGGGCGCTTGCCACTGGTGTCGCGGCCTCCAGGTCCTGCCGCAGCGACAGGGGCCCCTTCCAGGAACCTCTCAGGGCGTCGGCCCTTCTTCTTTTTCTTGCCGCCCTCTCGGGCAGCACCGGCAGAGGCGCCTGGCTGGGCAGTCCTGTCCTGCTGTGGAGAGTGCCATGCACGCCCCTCGGCAGCTCTAGCGCACTTGTCCGCCAGCGCGTACAGGGTGGCGACGTCCTGTACTTGGCGGGTCGCCAGTTTCTCCAGCATCTTCTCATCACGGACGCCTTGCCGGAAGGCTGTGATGATGGACGCGTCGGAGATGCGAGGGATTGTCCCCCGCACCTTGGCGAAACGAGCGATGAACGCTCGGAGGGATTCGCCAGGCTCTTGGCGTACTGCATGGAGGTGGGCCTCCACGCCGTACTGCTGGCATGCACTCGCGAAATTCGCCTGGAACAGAGTGCAGAGCTCCTCCCAGGACCGGATTGACCCGGGGGAGAGGTTCATGAGCCAAGTCCAGGCCGGCCCAGACAAGGCGACATGGAAGTATGACGCCATAACGGCGTCGTCTCCGCCAACCGCTGTGATAGCGGTGACGTACACCTGCAGGAATTCCGACGGGTTGGTATTCCCGTCGTACTTTTCCGGTAGGTGCGGCCGGAACTTCTGCGGCCAGCGCGCGGAGCGGAGACTGTCCGCGAGTGCAGCGCAGCCAACTCCAGCCGATACGACCCCTGGTGGCGTTTGCACGCCAACCGGGGGTGGCTCGTAAGCCGGGGGCTTAGGTGCTGCAGCGGCGAACGCCGCGTCAAGGTTCTTGCCCTTGGCTGCGCTTGGCTGCATCCGTGGTTGCTCCACGGTGGTGGGGGTGCCTGCTCGCCGGCGGTTGAGCTCGGCTCGCAGGTCTTCCGTCTGCGCGCTCCTTACTGAGGGGGAGCGCGCGGATGTTGCCGCATCGTGCTGCCTGCGGCGGTTCGACCTTCCCCCGCTGCTGGGAGGGAGTCGCGACCCAGTCCTAGCCGGGCCAGGGGTGACCTCGGCTAAGTGGATCAGGCGATCTACATCGCTTCGCCACTGCGCCAGGGCGCTAGGTGAAGCTGTCGGCCCCGGAGGGTTACGCAGCAACTCCCTGGCTGCGGCGAGCGGGCCGCTAGCAGCAGCGGGGTTCGCTGTGGCGGCGTTTGCCGCTACAGCACTTGTTACTGCAGTGTTTGCAGCAGCGGCGCCCCCCGCGGGGCGTCGAGGGAGCCGCGGCGTCCGCGCCGCGCCCTCAGAACGGTGGGGGGAGGCCTGCGACCCAGTCGAGGCCACCTCCTCTGATGCGGCTGCATCCTCATGGAAATCGCGGATGCGCACCATCATGCGGTGAGGAATGAAGCTAACTGATGCTGTCCCCTACCTGGCGCGCCAAATGTCGGAGCGGGAGTGCTCCTGGTCAGGTGGCGGAGCGCACCCGGCCAAGATCCTAAGTACTGGGAGTAGTTAGGGGGAGCAATCGTTGTTAGCTAAGTTGGTGGCGGCACGATGGTGGCGAGAGGATTTAGAGTGGTTCGGGCCGCCGGAGCGTAATACCCTACGTCCACTGTGGGTGTGTTCTTGTATTTCGTGGGCTAGTTCGAGCTTGTCTGAGTCTGTCTTTTGTGTTGCGTATGCCTCCCCTTTTATAGCCCAAGGGGGGCATGTACATGGTGGCCGGGCCCCGACAGGTGGTCCCGGCCATTTCCTCTATGCTACAGTTCTATTCTGTGACTGATGTCCAATGCTTCCATGCTTCGCGCCTGTACCACCGTCGTGACCGGGTATGGCCTGGAGGTCCGCCATACCGTCTTGTCGCCCGGATACGGCGCCGCACCGTCCTGTCTCACGCCGTTCTGTCCCATCGGCTGCTAAACCTGCTGAGAGGCTTCAGAGGCCGAGGGGCAGGGGACGCACACGCGCGACAGGACAGGGCGGCCGTAGCAGCGTTGCAGCGCCGCTGCCTAGTATTAGGCTGAGCGCGGCCGCCGCGCGAGGCGCGGCTTATGATGAGTACAGCGTACTTGTTTACTCAATATAGACCGCAGTGTAGCTGGGGAAATTAACTGTAGTGCTCTGTCATCGTCGCCGCGCCTTGGTAAGGTGCGCCCTTTTCCCTTGCCGCCGCCGCCTGCCAGCGGCGGTGCCAGCGGCGATGGGGGCACATCCGTCTGACAGCGGCGGCGTCGGCGGGCGACGGGGGCACGCCTGCCTGACAACGGCGGCGGGCTACGGGGGCACGCCTGTCTGACACTCGTGGTGTCAGCGGCATTGGGGCGTGCCAGCCTGTCAGCGGCGGTGTCAGCGGCATCGGGCACGCCCGCCTGCCCGCAATAAATGCGGCAGGTGGGCGAGGCGCCCGCCTGAAGGCCTCTGCCACGCGCCTTGTGGGCACGTGGCAACGCGAGACCTTTCCGTGCCCTGTGGTCACGTGGCGGCTCCGGACCTCCACGCGTTCTGGGGGCACGTGGCGGCCCCGGACCACTGGGGGCGCTGGCTCCGGACCTCCCCGTGCTCTGTGGGCACGAGGCGCCCCTGAACCACCGAAGGTACGGGCCCCGGGCTCCGGCCCGAGAGGTCCGGACCTCCCCTCGCGTGGCTGGGGGAGGCTCGGTCCTCAAGGAGGTCCGGGGCCTCCCCTGTGGGCCGGGTGCGTGGCCCTAGCTTCCCCAAGGAGTGGGCCGGGCCCATCTGTATGCGGCCTTAGGCCCTCCTTGTACTGCAGTAGTTACCTCCCTAGTGATCTTCGTCCAGTGTAAGCGGGTACCTGGTTAGCTGGGTACCGACAGTTTGCCACTGGACTTTCCGGTCCAAAGTAGCCCATGGCTTTCCAGCCAACACATTTTCCATACATCCAGTATCTTCTGCTGAACCAAAAACCATTTTTATCCAATCTCAAACAAATTCCATTTTATTTTATAAAAATTGCTAACTGAAGAACCCAGCTGTGATGCCCCCGGCATCTCAAAAGTCTTAACACGCGATTAGATTAGCGGTAGTCAAGGATTTGGCTTAATGATGCTTAGAGAAGAGCAACAACTAGGCTAGTAAACCACTAAGTCGAAAATTTCAAGTTGAATATGCAAAACTTTGTGTAGTTTGGTTGAGTAGTTGAACACTTACACATTTTCGTGCAAGACATCCAATACAAAAGTTTTAGTTCAAGATATTTCCTTCAAATGTGCTATCTTGACCCTTTTCAAAATCAGATATTAAGGGACTCAAAAGTTCGAACCAAGCTCAGTTAACCTACACTCAGGAAATTTTGCCAAGTCTGGAGCTGACACTCTTTCCCAAACTTCATTCTGAAATTACTTTCGATTTGACTATACAACTTCAAAATCTTCCTCTCTATGAAATGAAATCAAACTTATCACCTTTCAAATGCATCTGACTTCAAAATGATTGGACTTTATTTGATGCTTCAAAAGTTAGAAACAAGAAATACTCTGCATGGAGTAAACCTGCATTTTGACCAAACCTCTGAACACATCTGTGGTTGTATTTCAAAATCTATTGTGATTTAAGCTAAACTTTATATACCAAACTTGTAGAAAATTTCATGGGGAATAACTTTGGTATTTTGTGTGTTGACATGCATAGAGGTTTACAAGGTGTTTTAGCTCATTTTCTGTCTACACTTGAATTCTGTCCAATTAGACCTGAATGGAAAATTCAAATTTTTAGCAAACAAAAGACATGATCATGCAAAACTTTGAATATGAAAGTTGTAGAAAATGAAATTTTGAACAACATTAGTATAGCAAAGTTTTCATGAAAATGTACCTAAAATAGACTTTTATAATTTCTAAACTGAGGGTTTCAAATGGTCAAACTAGAGTTAGTTGATTCAATTCAAATTTAACCAATATTTTCCACAGAACTTGGTATAGATGTCTATAACAAAGTTGCAGATTAATAAATTTTGAACATTTCTTGTATTTTGGGTTTTTCCAAATTCGACCTCTAGTTTAGTTAAAAAGCAGCATTTCAAACGAAGGTTTCTGCAGTCAACAGGAGATCTTTACATTTTCGGATTTTTCCTTATTTCCTAGTCAATGACGTGCGGGCCCCACATGGCAGAGCTTCGGATCCCATCCCGCGGGCAGCAGGCATTGTGGGTCCCACTGGGTCCCTGCGTCCGTCGATTTCTACACCCGGTTTATGGACCGACCCTTTTGTTCCTTCGCCCCGGACCCACCCGTCATTGACCCCGAGCCTACGGACCTAGTCCACCGCGCGCCCTCTCTCTTCCCCCTCTCCTCCCGCTCGCCCACGCGGCACCGGCCCTGGCCGCCATGGCCACGCGCCGCCCTGGCCGCCCTGCCCGTGCCCGGCCTGCCCTCACCCCTGCCGCGCTATCCCGTGCCCCGGACAAGAGCGGAGACCTCGACCCTCCTTCATCCTCACCTCACTCGCTCCCTCCCTGCCTCTCTCCCTCTCGTGTGCACGCCCAGGGCGCGAGCCGCCATGGCCGCGGAGCTCGAGCTCTGTCAAGCTCACGCACCGGCCAACCGAGTCATCTCTCCTCCGTTCGCGACGCGCACTGGCACCGCGGAAGCCTTCCCTTCCGGTCCCCTCCGTCGTTGAAGCCCGAGGCCTCGTCCTCCACCCCTCCCCGCGTGCGCCGCTCGAGCGCACCAAGGCCGCCACCGAGCTCGCCGTGGAGAGCCACCACCGGACCATCCCCGTGCCCCTCGACGCCACCGCCGGATTACCCTCATCCGCGCGCACCCTGCATGCCCAAGCCCGGCCTCCTCCCTCACCGGAGCGGTCGGATTGAGCCACGCCACGGGCCTCTGTGTGCCGCCGTCGACGCCCTGGTTCACCGCCTCCGCGCCGGCCTTCCCGCCCTCCCCGCGCGACGCGACCTTGGGGGAAAGAAAGCCCGTCGCCGGGAACACACGGCCGGAGCGGCTCGGCTTCAACCCCGCGCCTCCACGCGCCGGCGCACGCGCGCGACCGCGCCCCTGCGCCGTCCTCCCTGGCCGGCCCAAGGTAGAAGAAAGAGGCGCCACTTTTGCGAAAACCCCTTGTGTTTTGCCTTATTTTGTTTCCATTCGAGTCACTGTGTACTGAGTCGTGGAAATATTGCATGCAGGCCCTTGAAGTCCATGTTTAACTGTGTTGGGGTCCCTGGTCATTAGGATTTTCGGTTTAATGCATTTTATTAAGCTGAGAACTTTGAAAATTCATAGTAAATCAAATAAAAATCAGAAAAATACAAACTAAGTTGCATTTTTATCCTTGTTAAGAGATATATCTGCTGGGTATGATGGTTGAATAGGAAAAGACATTTTTGCCCCTGTTATTGTGCATGCATGAAAAACCTTGATAAATAGGAAATGTGGGTAAAATGAGCTTCAAAAATTATGAAATTTGGGCAGAGGCCTTGTGAACATGTGTAGGCTCTGTATAAATTTTGGTAGCCCTAGCATTTACTGTTTAATTACTATTTTGCCCTTGTCTTGTATTTAAGCGTATATTTAATTTAAGAAAAGGTTGCTATGGTAAAAAATGCTCCTAGTGACTTTAGGGGCTTGGTATGAGCTCTAAGTTATGAACATGACTCACTGCTAGAGTAGGAGGTGGTGCATGTAAGGTTTTGGCTCTGATTTGAAAATGGTAGAAATAATGCATATTTACGTAAATAATAGAAAATGTGAGACTAGTATATCCAATAAAAACCACCACACTTACCATAGTAATCTTAATGCCTAAATAACTATTGCATGTTTTATCGGCTCACATCACCATGTTAGCTTTATGATTGACAACTTGATTTTTGTATATGTGTTCTTGTGGGATTTCACATACACACTTGCTTTGGGTCCATAAAAGTAATATTAATGCTAGTGCCAGTCGGGATGTTTTGATTGAGCTAGTAATCCATTACATGCGTAACTAGATGTTTGCCTCATATTTTGCTTAATCAGTTGTATGCTTGATGATCGTGCATCTCATTCACTGTGTCATGCATAGCATTCATATAGCAACGCTTATTGCAGATACGTGATTGAGAAACAAGTGCGGGAGCTACTTTGAGCAATGGTGATCCAGAAGATCAAGTAAGCCCCAAACACGACCTGGAGAGCCCATCAGTCGTGCTTGGAAGGAGGAGTTGTCCAAGTAATCAAGAGGTTGCCTGGGGCAAAGCCTCACAACCCGGCAAACTAACGTAATTTAGTTTGTTGATTTGGTGAGACCTAAACAAAGGTAGGCAGGACCATGATTTCTCCCAGCTAATATGATGATTGATTGTTTCATTACGCATCCGCATTAGGAGTTGATTGAAAACAATTGCATTAGATCTCCTGGCCGCCCTGGCCCTAGCACCTATATATAGAGTTCGTAGGACGAGTTGCCTAGGCTCTGCTAGGTGCGAGTAGACACGAGTGAAAGGAGTCACTCGTCGCGCAGATGATTTCTAAGATTACAAAACTTTTACTATTGGGAAAGTAATATGATGCTCATGATTTAAATGGAGACCGGGCGGAGAATAATTTTACTTTGTGGTGTGCGTTGTTGTATCATTTGGTTCCGCCCGAGTCATTTAAGGCCCGTCCGCTGTTTGCCTGCTGTTCGGCATAACATTGCTAAAGTGCTTAATCGGGAAATGGGACCGGTGAAGTCTTACCTGGGTTTGTCTGGAGTTTTCGAGGCTCCGCCCATCCACTTGCTGGAGGCCGATGGGCTCGGGGGCGCTTGTACTCGAAGGAGGGCTGACCCAGGGCACTGTGGTATCGCTCCTGAGAGGGCACAACCCAGGGGTTAGGTGGGGGCGCTTTGAATCTTGGGACAAGACAGGTGGAGATCGGGACTATATGTAGGAACGCAATGGCTAGTAAGCATATACCCCTGGCATGATAGTTATTCCCAGGAATTAAAAATCGATTCGAATCGCTGATGCCCACCAGGTGTGGGAATGCTGATAATGCACACGGGCAACGTAGTAACTACTTGAATATATTATATTTGTTACTCATGATTTCAAATACTACATGTTTGTATTGTATTGCCTACATTTCTGCAAGTTATTATTACGTAGTTATATGCAAAAGACGAATCTTGATACTCTATGTTGATATACCACTGTTTAAAATCAATGGCTAAGGATCCACATGCTAGTAAGCAAGCTTTGCGTCTGCCGTAAGCCAATCCATTAAGTCCTACTGAGTAATTAGTACTCAGGGTTTGCCCCCACATTTTGAGAACAGGTACCGGCAACATCTGGACAAGTGCTTGGAGGAGGGTAGTATCGGTGGGCTCGGTGCTGCTCGCCTCGATCATCGTTGCATGAAGTCTACTAAAGTATTTTGTTTTCGCGGTGAGATGTTTTCGAATTCGCTTCCGCTATTTGATTCAAACCTGCCTATTGTATGGCATTATGTTGAAACATATATCTTATTTCGAACTGGTTTGTAAAATAAGTTTATATATGCTATATTTAACTGCCTGAGATGATGTATTTGTGGTGGCTCCATTGTGGGATGGATGTGTATGATGTCGGTTCCTCTAGGAAAAGGTAATATCGGGAGCCGAATGACTCTCGACGGACGGCCGGGTTTAGTTCGGTCTAATCGCACTGCAAGCCAGAGATGGCAGGTGTGCTTAGCCCGGATTAAATCGGCGGTTCCGCCACACCAGCCATAACTCATCCATACCGGCGGACAAGGACTATTCGAATAGGTTTTACTCTGATCAGAGGTTGTACTAATTCCCACAAGTTGGACTCAGCAGCACGTTACCGTCGTAACTACCCGAATTCCAAACCAAGCCGTTGCATTTGCTTCATCACCTAGCAGAACTTTAGTGGTTCGGATATCCGAACCACTCCAGTACCCCGCGGTACTCCCGTTGGCACACCACCCATCCCCTATCCCCTTGTGCGCCAGCACAGAAGCTACTAGGCTATCCACTCCGGCTCGGGTCTGGCCAATGCCTCATACAGAGCGAATGGTTGTACCCTTCTTGTTGCCCCAAGCACTTCTTCTTCGAATTTCTTGCTTGCTTCTTGGCCTGCCTTGGGCTTTTTGATCTTGGCACAGCTTTGCTAGCAGGAAGCTTCCTCTTGCTTCTGCTCGGCCCGTGGAAGGGTTCTCAACCGGAGGAGGATTAGGAGGCATAGGAGTAAGGTTTCAGCGAAGAGTATGTAGCGGAGTGGGATGCAGACTTTGGGGTCTGGGTTCATATTCTGAGTGGGGGTGGAACGTGGATCTCACAAATGACTCCTCTTCTCGCAAAGTGGATGAGGACTTTTAGGATCTTGGAGAGGAGTACGCAATGGATGAGGATGAGGAGGAAGATTGCTAGGTTTATCATCTGGTGGTGGAATTGGCGGGTGGTTTGGGTGGGTTTCTGAGTCTCTCTTTCCAGGGGA
The DNA here is from genome assembly GCA_030272315.1 of Paspalum vaginatum. Taxonomy (NCBI): domain Eukaryota; kingdom Viridiplantae; phylum Streptophyta; class Magnoliopsida; order Poales; family Poaceae; genus Paspalum; species Paspalum vaginatum. Next base: position 38,479,302 of record CM059020.1, on the reverse strand, counting down.
GAGGGAGGTAGATTTCCCAAAGAAAAAGGAGACCAAGTGGAAGGGTGACAGCGGCGATAGTGTAGTAACTTAGGAGGAACTGTCCTACCCAAGAATCATAGAACATGGGGGAAGTTGTGGCTAGTTTAGTTGGTGGGAGAGGAACGGTGAGGGGTTTGCTCTGCAAGGTGAGTGAGGAATTGAGCTCAAGGGAGGGGGTTTTATCGGCGTGCGAGGGCGGTGGTTGCGGTGCGGCGTGTTGTGCACCGAGGTGACACGAGCGGTGGAGGTGAAGTGGGTGCACATGGTGGCTTGTAAGCGAAGGTGGAGTAGGGGGGCTAGGCATCTACTGATGGCGGAGCGAGGGCACGTGGTGGCCGGTGGGGGACGGTGGTGTATGGGCCAGCTTTGGCCGACAGCAGGCGCGTGGGTGCACTGCTAAAGACTGCAGGTGGTGGCAGGCGGTGTGCGCACGCGGCGGTAGGGGTGAGTGGGTGGTGGGTGTGATGCCTCTGGCATCTCAAAAGCCTTGGCACGCAATTAGATTAGCGTTAATCGTGGATTTGGACTTAACCCTGCTTAGAAAGGAACAATATCTGGACCAACAATTCACTAAATCAAAAATTTTCAAGTTGAGCATGCAAAACCTTGCGACGCTTGGTGGAGTAGTTAAACATTTATACATTTTCGTGCAAGACATCAAATACAAAAGTTTTAGTTCAAGATGTTGCCTTCAAATATGTTATTTTGACCATTTTCAAAATCAGATGTTAAGGGGCCCGAAAGTTCAAACCAAGCCCAGTTAGCCAACACTCAAGAAATTTTGCTAAGCCAAGGTTGACACTCTTTCCTAAATTTCATTCCAAAATTACTTTCGATTTGATCATACAACTTTAAAATCTTCCTTTCTATGAAATGAAATTAAACTCATCACTTTTCAAATGCATCTGGCCTTGAATCAATTGGACTTCATTTGGAGGTTCAAAAGTTGAAAACAAGAACTACTCTGCATAATTTGAAACTGCAGTTTTACCGAACCTTTGAGTACAAATGTGATTGTAGTTTAAAATATATCATGATCGAGACAAAACTTTTTATACCAAACCTGTAGGTCATGATGTGATGAACAACTTTGTTAATTGGAGCTTGGATAGAAAATGGACTTAGCATAGAGTAAAGGGTCTTTTACTGTCTGACAAGAAACACAACCAAAACCTGAACTGTTTAGAAATCTTTCTTTTTCTATAACCTACAATCCTTTCCATGCAAAGGTCCAATTGAGAAAATTGTAGGCCATGAAATTGTGAACAACATTGTCAAGAAGGCTTTTGGGAGAAAATGGCTAAAAATAGGACATTTGAATTTTCTAAGGAAAACAGTTCTCTGTCCAAACTTAGGGCTGCTAGATAAATTCGAATTTAAATCATATTTAGACCCCGAATTTGAACTTAGTCCTTTTGACAAAGTTGTAGATCTCAAAGATTTGAACATTTCAACCGATGGGCATATCTCCAGAATTGGCTTCTAAATGGGACAAAAACGCGTTTTTCAGTGAGGGAGAAAGCACAAAAATTCCCTGGCTTCCCCGGAGTCACTGACAGGTGGGTCCCACCTGTCAGCGGTGCCTGCCGGCACTGCCAGCGCACGCCGCGTGGCCGGCGGGGTACGGTCAGCTCGCCGCGCCGCGGATCGCTCCCCTGGCGCGCCCGGCTTCACCTGAACGTCTTCGCGGCCTCTTGCGCTCGCTCCCGGTCTCTCTCTCCCTCTCCTTCGCTCTCTCCCTCACGAGCAACAACAGCGCGCGCCTCCACAGCTCGCGCCCGCCATTGCCGGCGAGCTTGGAGCTCGAGCTTGCGCCGCCACTCCACTGCCTCCCCACGCCCCAAACTACCACCGCCGGCCTCGCAGCAAGCTCCCTCACCCGACGCGTGTGCCACGGTCGCCGTTCCCCTCCCCGTTCGACAGATCGAGCCTCCGTGCCAAAGCACGCGACATTCCAGTTCACCGCCGGTTCACCGGCGTTCCCCGCCCGCTCCGAGCTCCTCTCGCGACACCGTCTTAAGGGAAAGGAAGCCCTACGCCGGGAACACGCTCCCGGACCTCCTCGGCTCCAAGATCTCGCCTCCACGCGCCGGCTGTGGCAGAACCGCCTAGATTAACCCGGATTTAGTGCTTAATCACCAGATCCGGACTAACCTCGGTAGTCCTTCAGGATGTAGTTATCCTGACTTGGCCTTCCCATCCGGATCGAGCTTGATTTTGGGGCGACTCTCGAAGGAGTCCACAGGTTACAACATACACATCACATTTATTACATAACTTAAAATATTACACATAAGTTTTGGTACTTATTACATTTCCGGCTGATAAGTTCCTCAGCCATTAAACAAAAGTAGCATTGTTCTCATGTTCCTTCAACTCACGCACACATCTCACTTCTTCAGTTGTAGCAAAGCTTAGATCAGCAGAAAGGAGGATTTAGATAAGGGTCCCATTCAACCCAAGTATATTCTGCACCTGAAAAAGCATAGGCAAGAAGCCTGAGTACTAATTACTCAGCAAGACTTACCCGACCACTGGGTCGAAACCCACTTCCTAACTCAAGGCCGGGGTGATTAGGTCGACTCACACTGCGGCAGGCCTAATAGTAAATCCTTAGCTTTAGAAATTAGTTTATCCTTTTAGTTATTATCTGATCATACTAAGTTATTCCTATTCTACTAACCCACCAGGATTCATCAAGACAAACATGTTGTCAAACATGTATTATTAACAAGATCAATTCTCTTACTACGATGTTGGTCGCGATCAGGCAGCTTACAACCGGCAAGCCACAGACGATTCGAATCGGTTTTCCACCTCTCGAGAGGGATACCCAAACACTCGTCATATGTGTGTACACTGACCCCACATACGACAACCCAACATCCAGTGCCACCTAGCCGGAACCATCCTCACCGAACCCGGGTGTCAGTCCTTCGACACCCGCCCAACCTCCTCCTTCCAGTCGGTCTCGTCTAGTTCCGCGCTTAGGTACAACAAGACGAAAGGCTTACCGGAGCCCGTTAAGGACGGTAAGTGAATGAGGCGCGTTCGGCCCAACCAGGCCACACATCGGACGGCCTTATGTGACACAGGCAGGATTAGGGTCCAGAGCAATTAATCAGGACATGTAAGGTATGAAAGCGAAACTGATCCCGCCGCATGCCTGTAAATTTATTATCCATCTTTTTATTCTCAACCAAAACTTGCTGTAAAAGATTTCCTTCCTATGCCTTTGCCACCTAAGCCATCTACTGAGCATAGGATTATATGCTGGGTAATGAATCATCATGCTCTAGGGTTTCAATCAACTCCTAACTCTAATGCACAAGCATAACTCTGATTTAAATTAAGAATTTAAGAAAACTGGGTAATGCACCGGGGCTTGCCTTGAGTCACAGGATCGGCCTCTGTCGGTGACTCGGAGTCTCCTCCTGCAGGTGTGAAGGATGCTTCGGTCGCACCGGCTTCCGGATTTTCCGTTGCAGTGGAAGACTCTTCAACTGGGAGCGGTGGGACCAACGTGCCTAAGTTGATGACATGTAGGAGTTTTAAAATATGAGGATGATCAACCTGTTGAAACAGTAAAATGTACCATTTTCTAAAGAAAAAGGGTGGTTGGGGTCAAATATGGATATTTTTCGAATGCAAAAGATTGTCCTAAGCTTTAAATGAATTACCAGGTATTTTTTTAATATTTTTAAATAATTTTTAAAGCTTAAATGAATTTTCTAGGAATTTTGAATAATTAAAATGGATTTTTGAATTAAATTTCTATTTTTAATGCACTTTATGAATTTTTCTGCATTTTTAAATAAAGGCTAAAATTTTTAAATATATAAACTTTAATTTACTTTCTTCTTCTCCTTTTTTTTTTGGAAATACCACATTATTTATATGAATTAATAAATAATTTTTCTAATTAAAATAAACATATTACATTAAACTAACATAGATAAACAAATTAAATTAAAAGAAAAAGAAAAACAGAAATGCTATTGAAAATTCGGCCCAGCCCACAAAAAGAAGAAAGCAAAAGTTCTAATTTCCCCCTCCAAAAATCGCTTCAGTTTCCCCTTTCCGGCCTGGCCCGGCCCAAAGTGGGCCGGCGGCCTGCCTGCGCTCAGGCGCGGCCCAGCCGAAGCATTTCGGCTCGGCCCGGCCGCTGCGCGGCCCGGCAGGCCGGCCTGCCTGGCGAGCGGCCCAGCTGGGCTGGCGGCCCAGCCGGCCGGCCTCGCTCGGCTCGCCCGGCCGCCCGGCGCGCAGCGCGGAGGCGCGAGCGCGACGCGCTCTGCGCGTCGCCGCGCCGGCCGCGCCGGCGACCATCCGGCGCGGCGGAGGCCGGAAGGCCTTGCCGGCAGTGGCCTCGGGCGCGGCGCGAGCTCCTCTCTCCTTCCCTCCCCTTATCCCCTTCTCCCCCTCTTTCTCTACACGGTGGGGTCGCCTTCCGCCGCGGCATGGCGCCCGCCGGCGCGACGCGCCGGCGAGGTAGCCTCGCAGCGGCGGTGGTGCCCGCGGCTGCCTATTTTCTACGGTGCGGGGTGCGCGCTGTCGCGGCGCACCCGATGCGCGTGCCGGCGGGGACCCTAGGGGCTCCCGCGCGCGGGGACCGCGGCGGTGGCCGCGGCGCCATGCTGGCTCAGTGCTCTGACGAGCTCGGGCCGGCGCCCGGCGTGGCGCAGAGGGATGGAGTGGGGGGGGTGGGCTTACCGGCGTGGTGGCGTGGCGGGGACGGCGGCGGAGACGGCGGCGACGGCGCGGGGCTGGGGGAACGGCGCGGCGCGGAGCGGGGAATGCCGCTCCCTGCAAGCGCCGCGGGGAAGAAGACCCCGCCCCCGCGGTCCCACCTGTCAACGCCGCGTGACAGGGAAAGCGCGGGTGGTGGGGGGGCTGGCCGCCACGCGGGCCGCCGCCCCCGGTTGGGCCTCGCCCAGCGGGCGTGTGGCCGCGGGCTGGCCAGCTGGCCCGCGGGGCTTCGCCCCCTTTTTTTTTTTACTTTTACCCTTTTCATTTTTAACCCTAGATTTTGACATATTTTGACAGGGGTCCAAATACAAAAGTGAAAGGGCTTAATTTTAACTACCCTTTCATATTTTTGCCCCTGGAAAACTCCAAATTTTTAAAAAGGCCTCAAATTTAAATTTGAATCAAAATTTTGAGAAAAATTAGGGTAAATTGCAAATGCACTTAAGTATTTAGAAAATTACGGAGTATTACACCGGCGTGACCCCGGTTTCTTTCTCCCCGCGCGCAGCTCGTCCCCTGACCGAAGGTAGAAGAAGGCTCGGCACGTTTTGCGATTTAGCCCCCTATGTTTTGTTTTTTCTGTTTAAGTCTCGAGCGCTGTGGCATGAGTCTTACAGAACTTATGTGCTAGCCCCTCAACTCTACAGATAATTGCGTTTGGGTCCCTGCTCCATGTGATTTCGAGTTAAATGCATTTTATGGAGCTGTGAACTTTAAAAATCCATTATAAATCAAATATAAATGCTAAAAATACAAACTTTGTTGCATTGTGCTCCTTGTTAGTGGATCTACACCAAGGTATAGATGGGGTTCAATGAAATGACTGTTTTGCCCTTGTTTCCATGCATATATTGTTTTGGTAATTATTTAGCAAAAGTGAAGTAAATGAGCACCAAAAATTATGAAACTTGGACGGTGGCTTTAGCATGACATTTAGGCTCTGTGTAATTTTTGGTAACCCTAGAATAAGCTGTTTAGTTATTGTTTTACCCTCCTTTATGTGTTTGGTACATTTTAAGTATATGGAAATGCATGCTACATAAAAATTATCTAGAAAAATCCATGGAAAGTATATTGTACTCATTTAGTCCAGTATAGTCAAGAAATAAAAATTTCATGTGTATTAGTTGCTGTTTACTAGGTGGTTTAAAAGTGGCAACTCCTATAGGGATTTAAACCGTAAAATAGAAAAGTGTTACTTAATTCACATCAACAGCTCCACCAAAAATTTAAGTAGTTGTGATGCTGCATGAATATGGTTGTAAGAAGTTGTCATGCAATCCTTGGTTGTTGTTATATAAAGAATATGTAAATGCTTACTTAAATAAAAATTAAAGCTGAAGGGTATGAATTGGGAGTGCTAGCATGTGCTTGGATGTGAACGCGTGATTTCTTGTGTGCTCTTCTAGGTATAGTTAATTGGTAGAATCACCATGTAGCACACACTTTCTGAGTAAATATTTTAGTTCCATAATTAAACAACTAAGCGCTAGCTAAAACAATGAGGATGCCATCCTTTCCCCAGTTAAGGTCGTTTAATAGCATATGCATTACGTGGTTAGCCATTTAATAGTTTAGACTTGATAACATGCTAGGTAAACCAAGTATGTACCAATTGTGCTAAAAAGAAAATGGTAGTAACATACATGCTTTCTTATTAGCAAACCAATATAAGCTTATATATGGGTTTGCTTGCTCTGTGTGCCCCAAAGTGCTTTTTGTCTGTGCGGTCTATAGAGCACCTTTCTATCTAAAATTGTTATAATTGTGTGGTTGCTATTCACGCATCTCATTCATTGCATCATGCATAACATTCATATAGCGACGCTTATTGCAGATACGTGATCAAAAAACAAGTGCGAGGAACTACTTCAAGCAACGATGTCCAAAAGATCAACTAAGACCCAAATACCACCAGGAGACCCCTGAAGTGGTATTTGGCGGGAGGAGCAGTCCAAGCGATCAAGGGGTTGCCTGGGGCAAAGCCTCACAACCCGGCAAACTAACCTAGTTTAGTTTGTTGGCTTCGATAAAAATAAGCAAAGGTAGGCAGGAACATAAATTTCCCAGCTAATGTTATATTGATTGATGATTACGCATCCGCATTAGGAGTTGATTGAAAACCTTTGCATTAGACTCCCTGGCTGCCCTGGTCCTAGCACCTATATATAGAGTTCGTAGGACGAGTTGCCTAGGCTCTGCTAGGTACGAGTAGATACGAGTGAATGGAGTCACTCGTCGCGTAGGTAATTTCAAAAAAAAATTCAGAAATCTTACTATTATGAAAGTTATTATTATGCTCAAGATTTAAATGGAGACCGGGCGGAGAATAATTTTATTTGGTGGTGTGCGTTGTTGTATCATTTGGCTCCGCCCGAGTCGTTTAAGGCCCGTCCGCTGTTCGCCTGCTGTTCGGCATAACATTGCTAGAGTGCTTAACTGGGAAATGGGACCGGTAAAGTCTTTCCTAGGCTCGTCCGAAGCACAGAGACACGTTCCTACCCGCTGGTTGAGAGGAAAGTGGCCCGGGGGAGCTTATTACTCATGGCGGGGAGACCGAGATGTCGGCAGGCTCGTCATGGGGGCACAACCCGGGGGCTAGGCGGGAGTGAATCGAACTTCGGACGAGACAGGTTAAGATTGGGGCTATATGTGGGAACGTGATGGCTAGTAAGCATATACCCCTGGCATGATAGTTATTCTCGGGAATTAAAAATCGATTCGAATCGCTGATGCCCACCAGATGTGGGAATGCCAATAACACTGTCGGGCAACGTAGTAACTACTTAAATATATCATATTTATTACTCATGTTTTCAAAAAAAAACTACATGCTTGTACTATTGTGTTGCTTACATTTCTACAAGTTATTATTATGGAGTTATATGCAAAAGGTGAATCTTGATACTCTATGTTGATATACCACTGTTTAAAATTAATGGCTAAGGATCCACATGCTAGTAAGCAAGGTTTGCGTCAACCGTAAGCCATTCCATTAAGTCCTACTGAGTAATTAGTATTCAGGGTTTGCCCCCACCTTTTGAGAACAGGTACCGGCGACATCTGGACAAGTGCTTGGAGGGGGGGTAGTACCGGTGGGCTCGGTGCTGCTCGCCTCGATCATCGTTGCATGAAGACTACTAAAGTATTTAGTTTCCGCTGTGAGATGTTTTCGAATTCGCTTCCGCTATCTGATTCAAACTTGCCTATTGTATGGCATTATGTTGAAACATATATCTTTATTTCAAACTAGTTTGTAAAATAAGTTTATATATGCTATATTCAACTGCCTGAGATGATGTATCTGTTGTGGCTCCATCGTTGGCTGGATGTGTATGATGTCGGTTTCTCTGGGAAAAGGTAATATCAGGAGCCGAATGACTCTCGACGGACGACCGGGTTTAGTTCGGTCTAATCGCACTGCAAGCCAGAGGTGGCAGGTGTGCTTAGCTCGGATTAAATCGGCGGTTCCACCACAGTGGGGACCGAGGTATCGGATGCAGCGGGTGCGGTGGAAAAGGAAAGATGCAAGCGGCGGGGGACTATGGTGGATACTGTTTGCTGGGGCTATGTATGGGATGTTTCATCCAATCTTATCCATTTTCCGAAGGCGCTGTTTCCTTTAGCTGTCCTTTCCTTAGGCAGAGCTTTGTTAGCTGCTAACCGTCCTTTATTTTGAGTATAGCTTGCTCTGGCTGCTATTTAGATGGCACTCTGTCTTCAACTGACGGGTTTTATGGTGAGAAAAGATAGCAGGGATAAGGGCTAGTTCTAATGGCGACTTTATTAGCACTCAAACAAGGAAAGACTTGATTCTGCTGACACAGCAAGAGACAAGCCACAACAACAAAACACAAGAACGAAAACAAACACACTAATGCGACTACTCCCACATAACTGACTTCAACTTCTGACTATTGGAGGCTTCGTTCGGTGATGGTTGCTGGAGACAGGATCCTTCTTCCGGAAGCATGAGTGTTAGGAGGGTGCCCAAGATTTCTTTATCTTCCTCTTGGTGGATGGTTACTGGGGCTTCTCCCTGATTCCGCTGCTGCTCAAGCAAAGAGTATTGGAAACTAGATTGGTGACTTGGCTCTATTTTCCTAGGAGGGTTTGATATTCCTCCTAGCAGGGGGTACTGCATTGCCAAGGGTGATGGGTAACGGAGGTCAAACAAACTTCGTGTTGTCGTGCTACTTGGATCTGTGTTGGTTTCTTGTCTTTGGCGCAGCGACCTAGCTCTGTACTAGGACAGAAGGTCTTCTGTTATTCGGCTGCGATCTTCCAACCTATCGTGCATGAGGCTCAGCTTGTCGTACTCATCATCCAAGGCTTGTAGATGAAGACCAAGGTAGGCTACGACGGGATCCTCGATTTCCTTCATTAGCTTAAGGGCTTCAACCCTTTTTGCCAGGCTTGTGGTCAACTTGTTTAAAGGTGGGAAGAACCTCATAGGGGTGTCCTGGATTGCCCTATGATAGGTTGAGCACAACTTTTTAATTGCGTCACACGCTGTAATGTGACACACATCCACAAACCGATGACTGGTGGCTATGGAATGCCATCCTTCGAGGGCGTGGTTGTCCTTGATGTACAGCGAGACCATCTCTATTCTCCACTCTCGATGATCTCTCTACTTAGGTACTCAGGGTATCCGAAAATCCGAAGGTACCTTATGGTATCCTTTAGGAGCTCTGGAAAACCTTTTACATCCTCACATAGGCTGACACGTCTGGCAGTTTCCATCTGAACGAGACTCACAGGACTCGGTCCTAGAACAAGACTACTTTACAACACACAAAAACAAGTAAGGCAATGTCTACAACGCACGTGTTCTACACGGTAACTCTTACAAGGGTGCTAACCAAAGTGAAGGAAAAACTTCACTACCCAATTGTAAGAGGGACACTAGACACAACTAACTTCAGACCATACGACTTCATTCCATGTCAGGCTCGGGGACCTTATTCTGACTCATCTGAGCTGATGTCGATGATGTCCTCTGGTGGTGGCTGAGTTGCGATGGCTGGGTCGTCTTCCTCGGCAAGTCCCCTGGGCGAGGCAATGCCCGAGGGTTCTAGTCTTGCTTCTGCTGGCGAGGTTGTAGGTGGAGCCTTTGGTTTGCTCGAGGAGACAGGATTGGGAGGTGGAGCTTTGGGTAGCTTGTGATACTCCGTATCTAAGACCCTCTAAGTGCGTTGCATACTTTCCCATTTCTCTTTTGAAAATTTAATTCAAATTCAAATTTGAGGCCTTTTCAAAAATTTGGAGTTTTCCTGGGGCAAAAATATGAAAGGGTAGTTTAAATTAAGCCCTTTCACTTTTGTATTTGGACCCCTGTCAAAAAAGGTCAAAATCCAGGGTTAAAAATGAAAATGGTAAAAGTAAAAAAAAAGAAAAAGGGGAAATTTCCCCGCGAGCCGGCTGGTGGCCCGCGTGGCGGCCAGCCCCCTCGCCACCCGCGCCCCCTGTCAGGCGGCGCTGACAGGTGGGACCCGTGGGGGCGGGTTCTTCTCTGCCCAGCCGAGCAGGGGGGAACACTCCGCTCGCCGCTCCCTACCCGCGCCCGCGCCCCGCGCCGCCGCTGTCCGCACCCTCCGCCGCCGTCGCCGTGTCCCCGTGCCCGCACCGGTGAGCTACGTCCTCCCCTTCCCTCCTTCCCCTTTTGCGCCGCGGTTAGGGCCGGCCCGAGCTTGCAAGAGCTCGAAGCGAAGCCATGGCGCCGCGGCCGTCTTGGTCGCCGCCGTTGTGATGCCCCTGGCATCTCAAGTGCATTACACTAATATCATTAGCTTAATGAAATCATTTCAAGGGCATTTTTATCTTGAGAGCATGCATAGCTTAGGTCATTTAAAGCATTTAAACTCGGTTTGCGGAAAAACTGTGTTGCATTGCTGTTGTAACTTTAATACTGTTGTGAATTTTTCAAAAATTACATACCAAACTTGTAGACAATTTCAAGAGGAATAACTTTGGTATTTTGTGTCATGACATGCATGAAGGTTTGAACATAGTTTTGGGTCATTTTAAGTGAAACTGTGAATTCTGCCAAACTCAGACCTGATTAGTAAATTCAAAATTTTGTGAAACAAAATTCAAAATCCTCCCATAACTTGAATACCAAAGTTGTAGTTCATGAGATTCTATGCAACATTGGTATAACTCACTCTTCATGAAAATGCACCTAAAATAGACTTTAATAATTTCCAAGCTGAGGGTTTCAAATGGTCAAACTGGAGTCAGCAGGTTAAATTCAATTTAAATCATATTTATACTAGGAATCTGGTATAAGTCCTTCTGACAAAGTTGTAGATCTCAAAAGGTAAAACATTTCATTCAATTGGGTCCTTTTCAAATTCGGCTCCTAAGTTGGTCAAATTGGCAAAATTCAGAAACCTGGTTAGTCGGTCAAACCCCATTTTTCATTTTTTGGGATTTTCTTTTTTCTCATGAGTCTATGACAAGTGGGTCCCACCTGGCAGGGCTGCGAATTCCCGCCCGACACCAGCGGCTGCGGGCCCCACCGGCTCTCTCGCTCCACGCACCCGGTCCACGCACCTTTCTCTTCCTTCTCACCCTTGGCCCCACCTGTCAGCCTCACCCGGTCCATGGACTCAGCCCACCCGCGCGCCTCTCTCCTCCTTCCCCACTCGACCGCGCCCACGCGGCGCCGGTCTCCTGGGCACCGTGGCCACGCGCCGGCCCCTCCGACCGCCATGGCCACGCACCGCTGCCGGTCGCCGCCAGCGCGCCCGGCTCGCCTTCAAGGCGGGGGCGAAGCCCCGGCCTCCTTCCCCGAGCCTCCATTCGCGCGCTCGCCTCTGCAGCTCTCTCCGCTCGGCCCTCTGCGTTTTTTCCCTCCGCTCCACCGGCCTTCGCCATTGCCGAAGCTCGAGGCGAGCTTGCGCCCGCCTCTTCGGCTGCCCTCGTGCCTCACCACCTCCACGCCGCTCATCCCCGACCTCTCCTCCGCCAAATCCCCTAGACCTCGTCAGCTATAGCCCCTCCACCACCCCGCATTCGGTCGCCGGAGTTCGCCGCCCCCTGCTCACCGTCGCGAGCCTCCTCCGAGCCCTCCCCGTCGAAACCGGTTGTGGGGGTAAGGTCCCCACCCTTCTCTCTCCCTCTCCCGCCACCTCCAGTGCGCTCAGAGGCCCCGGCACGCCGGTTCCGGCCGCGCGCCGTCGCCGCTTCCCCCCCCCCCCCCCGTCGCGAGGTTGAAGACGACCGGGGGAGGGAGATGACTTAATTGCAGTTTAGCCCTCGAGAGCTGGTAATTTTAGACTTAGGTCCAAAGGCGCTGTATACTGAGTCTTGTAACACTTACACGCTAGCCCCTGGAATATACGTTTAATTAGTTATAGGTCCTTAGATCTGTAGTTTTTAAATAAAATGAGTATTAATTCGGCTGAAACTTTGGAAATTCGTAGTAAATCCAATAAAAATCAGAAAAATACAACTTTGTTGCAAAGTACTCCTATTAAGTAGATCTACAGAATAGATATGATGGTTAGATATGAAAAGACCATTTTGCCCCTGTTAATGTGCATGCTTGATAAATCAATAAAATTAGGAAATGTGGACTAAATGGTCTCCAAAAATTACCAAATTTGGACAGCAGTGTTGTTAGGGTATATAGGCTCGCTATGATTTTTAGTAGCTCAAATGTTCACTGTTTAATTACCATTTTGCCCCTGCATGTCTTTTTAGCATAAAAATAAAGGAGGAAATGATAACCATATAAAGATTATGCTCTAAATGGTTTTACCCATTTTATTTGTACTCCCTGTGGTATAGGTAGCTCACTGTTGAAATGGGGTGCTGTGCATGTCAAGTTTGATTAGTGTTTTGAAATTAATAAGTTCATCCATGTTTAAAATTAATAAATAGAAAATGTGGTTTTAATGAAGTTCAAAAATTCTGATTTTGGGCAGCAGCTTTGCTAGCATGCCTAAGCTTAGTATAAGAATTTGATAGTCTAAATGCTTACTGTTTATTTACTATTTTACCCTTGCATAATAATTAAGCATATAATTAGCAAAAGAAAAGGGTTCTAGATAAAAGTAAGCTATAGAGGGTTTTGTGGTATTTATTTAGGTTTCAGATGATGTAAGTAGCTCATCGCTGAAAACGTGAGGCCATGCATGTAAAGTTTGACCCTATTTTGAAAATGGTAGATATAATGCCTATTTAAGCAAAGAATAGGAAATGTGAGGCAAAGTATATTAATAAATGCCACCATGAATCACATTTGGAAACTTAGGAGTATGTAGGCCTTAGCCACTAAGTTGGAATGCAACGTAGGTCTTCACTACTGTTGAGAAATGCACGCTAGGAATGCTAAACTAACTAGGTGAAAATAGGTGTTTAAGTAAGCATCCGCCATTTCGCCTGAATCGATGCTACTCAGTCACACACCCCCACGTTGTTTTATGTGACAAGCTAAGTTATCATAGGTGATGGCTTGTACGATTTCTTATCGTTAAACAAGTTTCATCACGAAAAATGCATAATGTTATTCCATAAACACTGATTTCTTGCATTGCACTCGCATCATGAAGCAAGCATTGCACTAATACATGCTCCAATTGCACTATGTCATGCATATAGATTCCGCGAGCAATGGACAACCGCCGGACCAACCAGTCGTAGAGGAACCAGAGGAGCAGCTGCACCAGAAGCTGAAGGACCAGCAGCAAGGACATGACTACGCTCCGGAAGAATATACTAACCCTAACGAGGAAGGTAGGCAGGACCATACTCAACCCAGCAAACAAATTATACTTGATGATTACGCATATGCATTAGGAGTTGCTTGGAACCAATTGCATTAGACTCCCTGGCCGCCCTGGCCCTAGCACCTATACATAGAGTTCGTAGGACGAGTATGCCTAGAAATTGCTAGGTACGAGTAGACACGAGTGTGTGGACTCGTCGCGTAGGTGCTTTCAAACTTACAAAAGCTTACTATTACAACATTTATTACTGTTGCACATAAATTAACTGGAGACCGGGCGGAGATTTATTTCAGTATATACTTTTCATAATGTTGCACTTTGGACTCCGCCCGAGTCGCATAAGGCCCGTCCGCTGTTCGCCTATTGGTCGGCATAACATTGCTAGAGTGCTTATCCGGGGAATGGGACCGGTAAAGTCTTACCTGGGTTTGTCCGAACTTTTCGAGGCTCCGCCCATCCACTTGCTGGAGGCCGATGGGCCCGGGGGCGCTTGTACTCGAGGGAGGGCTGACCCAGAGAACTATGGTATCGCTCCTGAGGGGGCACAACCCGGGGGGTTAGGTGGGGGAGCTTTGAATCTTGGGACAAGACAGTTGGAGATCGAGACTATATGTAGGAACGCAATGGCTAGTAAGCATATACCCCTGGCATGATAGTTATTCCCGGGAATTAAAAATCGATTCGAATCGCTGATGCCCACCAGGTGTGGGAATGCTGATAATGCACACGGGCAACGTAGTAACTACTTGAATATATTATATCTGTTACTCATGATTTCAAATACTACATGTTTGTATTGTATTGCCTACATTTCTGCAAGTTATTATTACGTAGTTATATGCAAAAGACGAATCTTGATACTCTATGTTGATACAAATGATGAAAACTTGCTACTTATGTTACACATGTTACTGTTTAAAACCAAAGGCTAAGGATCCACTTTCTAGTAAGCCGCTTCGCGTCAGCCGTAAACCAAAACCATTAAGACCTACTGAGTAATTAGTACTCAGGGTTTGCCCCCATATTTTGAGCGCAGGTATGGAGTTCATGGTCTGCACTTGTGTTGGAGGTGGTGCATGTCCTCACTTAGGGTGAAACGACATGAGTGGCACAAGGGCAACATCGGTGGGCTCGATGTTGTTACCCCTAATGCAAATCTTTTGATGATATTATGGTGACCTCTGAACTTATTTTCCGCTGCGAGAAACTTTTGAACTTGCTATTTTATAACACTATGTTGGACTTGTATTTTATTCAAAACCGGTTTGTAACTAAGTCTAATATTATACTATTCAACTGCCTGTGATGATGTATCTGTTGTGACTCCATCGTGGGTCAGATGTGTATGATGTCGGTTCCTCTAGGAAAGGGTAATATCGAGGGTCAAGTGACTCTCGACGGACGACCGGGTTTAGTTTGGCCTAATCACATTGCGAGCCAGAGGTGGCAGATGTGCTTAGTCCAGATTAAATCGGCGGTTCCGCCACAGCCGCCGCGTTCCCCGCGCGTGGGAACCCTTAGGGTTCCGGCGGACGCGCGCACCTGGTGCGCCGCGCCTGCGCGCACCCCGCGCGGGAGGTGGTTGACCTCTACGGGCACCACCGCCGCCGCGAGGCCACCTCGCCGGCGCGTTGCGGTGGCGGGCGCCATGTCGCGGCGGACGGCGTGCACCAGCAGGGAAAGAAGAGGGGAAAGAGGGGGAAAGGGAAGAGAAGCGGACGCCGCGCCCGAGGCCACCGCCGGCGCGGCCTTTCGGCCTCCGCCGCGCTGGATGGTCGCCGGCGCGGCGGACGTGCAGAGCGCGTCGCGCCTGCGCGGTGCGCCAGGCAGCCGGGCGGCCCAGCTGGGCCGTCCCCCGGCAGGCCTACCAGCCCGCTCGGCCGATGGGCCGAGCTGAAAGAGAGGGGGGAAATCAGAACTTTTTGTTTTGTTTTCGTGGGCTGGGCCGAAATCCATTTCAATTTCTGTTTTATTTTTTCTTCTTAATTCAATTTGGTTATTTAATTTTAATTAATAGAATTATTTATTAATTCATGTAAACATTTTGTATTTCTAAAAAGAAATTAAATTAAAGTTTATATAATTCTAAAAAGTTAGATTTTTTTTAAAAAAAAATACAGGAAAAATTCATAAAAATGTATTAAAAATATATAATTAATTCTAAAACACATTTGAATTATTCAAAAAATTCTAGAAAATTCATTTAAGCTTTTAAAAATATTTAAAAATAATATAAAAATTCATTCGAGCCCTAGGACAGACAGTTACGCCCCGAAAATCCAGATGTTTAACCCCGACCACCCTTTTTCAACAGGTTGATCATCCTCATACTTTTAAACTCCTGCATATCATCAACCTAGGAACATTGGTCCCGCCAATTCCAGTTGAAGAGTCTTCCACCGCAGCGGAAGTTCCGGAAGCCGGTGTGGCCGAGATGTCCTTCGCATCAGCAGGAGGAGACTCCGAGTCACCGACGGAGACAGACCCCCGTGACCCAAGGCAAGCCCCGGTGCATTTACCTATTTTTCTTTGGGTACTTAAATTAAATTAGAGCTATGCTTGTGCATTAGAGTTAGGAATTGATTGAAACCCTAGAGCATGGTTAATCGGGATCCAGCATGAAAATCCTAAACGCAGTAGATGGCTTAGATGGCATAGGCTTAGAACATAAATCTTTTACTAAAGTTAATTGGTTACGAATGAGAAGGATTTTTAATAATTTGACAGGCATGCGGCGGGATCAGTTTCGCTTTCGTACTTTGCATGTTATGATTATTGCTATGGACCCTGATCCTGCCTGTGTCACATAAGGCCGTCCGATGTGTGGCCTGGTTGGGCCGAACGCGCCTCATTCACTTGCCGTCCTTAACGGGCTCTGGTAAACCCCTCGTCCTGTTGTACCTAAGCACGGAACTAGACGAGACCAACTGGAAGGAGGAGGTTGGGCGGGTGTCGAAGGACTGACACTCGGGTTCGGTGAGGATGGTTTCGGCTAGGTGGCATTGGATGTTGGGTTGTCATATGTGGGGTCAGGGTACACACATATGACGGGTGTCTGAGTATCCCTCTCGAGAGGTGGAAAAATCGATTCGAATCGTCTGTGGCTTGCCGGTTGTAAGCTGCCTGATCGCGACCAACATCGTAGTAAGAAGAATTGATCCTATTGATAAAGAATGTTTTGGCAAAGTGTTTGCTTTGGTTTGCTAGTAGAATAAGTATAACTTAGTCTGGTCAGGTAATAACTAAAAAGTAATCAATTTCTAAAACCTAAGAATTCACTATTAGGCAGGCTGCAGTGTGAGTTGACCTAACCACCCGGCTATAGGCTAGAGAGTCGGGTTTCGACCCAGTGGTCGGGTAAGTCTTGCTGAGTAATTAGTACTCAGGCTTTTTGCCTATTCTTTTTACAGGAGCAGAGTATACTTTGTTCGAATGGGATCCTTACATTACTCCTCCCTTCTTCTGAAGCAAGCTTCCCTATGCCTTGGGCGATATAACAGGTCTTTTGAAGAAAAACTTGTGGTCGATGTTAACTTTTGGTAAAAGGGCTGAAGAACTTACCAGCCTGGAAGTAATAAGTACCGAACCCTGTGTAATATTTCAACTCTATGTAATAAATGTGGCTATGTATGTTGTAACCTGTGGACTCCTTCGAGAGTCATTCCAAAAACCAAACTCGATCCGGATGGGAAGGCCAAGTCAGGATACCTAAATCTTGAAGGACTACCGAGGTTAGTCCAGATCTGGTGGTTAAACACTAAATCCGGATTAATCTGGGCAGTTCTGCCACAGCTGGTATCAGAGCTGAGCTTGCGGGGTGGGTTACTATTTTAAAAACTATTTTTCAATTTATATTAAGTAAGCCCAGCATAAGTGTTTATTTAAAGGTATTAAATAATGAAACTATCTTCTTTAAAATGAGCGTGTAGAGAAGAATAAAAGGTTTGGCCTTAAAACATGTCATGCATCATAATTACATTAGAGTTATTTTTCTGTCCTTAGGAACAAGTAGATTAATTCAAAATAATTTATTATTAACAAAAGTTTTTGTTGTTCTGGTCCAGATGCCGCACACTTTCGTCCCTTACGAGGATGCCAGGGGTTGTTGGCACCAGGAGTGCCCAGAAAACTGTCCCTTAGCTATGACTCTCCACCACCGTCTTCAAGGGTTGGGTTATCTTAGTTGCCCCCGTTATATTGTTCGTCATGCTGATCTGGGTCTCATGGGTGAGACAAGGGTGCGAATGCGTATGCCTCAACACCCTAGGTTTTCGGTGGAGGAAGTATGGGAAGTTGAGGGTAGAGGGATAACCCCTGGAGAGGCTTTTTCTGATGCAGCTTACAGGGCTTTAACCGGGCTCTGTACAAGGCATCTGGGTGAGTTAGAAGGGTCTGAAGTTATGTTTCTTCCTCCCAATGACCGATCTCAGCCTGAGTGGGAAAGGAGATTGGAGAATCTGAACCATAGTGCACGAGACCTGCGAAGACGCCAAATGCATGAGCAAGTCCACTATACTTCCCATTTGGCAGATCTTTATGATCAGCGCCACCAAACCTATGAGAGTATCAGAGAGGGTTTATTGGGGCTAAGGGCGCAGAACGAGCAGATGTTAGAACAACATCATAGGGATTCTTCTGAGATCATCAGTTTGGGTCTTCGTCAATACGAGGACCAACGCACCATGAGAGAATTAAGAGATCAGTTGCACACTGCTAACCTAACCATTCAGGATCAAACCATACATATCGAACTCGACCACACCATCATAGATGATCTTAATGAGCAGGTGATTGCACTACAAATTCAAAATGATCAGCTCCAGGCAGAGGTAGAAGAGAGTTCTTCAGAGGAGGAGCCCATGGAGTTAGTTCCTGAGGGGTCAGGGGCTACTCAGGGATCCTCAGGGATTGTTTCCGGTTCCGTTGGACCACCTGCCCCTGCTCCTGGTATAGGGTACGATTCGGATGCGGACGAAAATTCAGTGGGCCAGAGCGGCACTTGAGGGATGAATTGCAGTGGGTCCGGTGTTTGGGGCGCTTGATGTTGTAAAATTTGTAAAAATTTTGTAAAATAGTTGCTAGTGTAGGTTGTTGTTTGAGTGAGCTAGTGGTGGCGGTAGGGCTGTATAATAGTATCAACTAAGTGTGGTTTGAACCCATTATGTAAGATGTTATGTGTATACACACTTGTGGTGTTTTTGGTTTCTCAATAAAAGAATGTTAGATTTTGTGTGCCTGACTCTTCTCAACTGTTAAGCATAATGGTAAGATTACGGTCGTCTCAACTATGCTCCGCAGATGTCTGGTGATCATTCCGGTGAAATTCCTCCACCACCCCCAGCTCATCCCACCATGGCAGAAGTCTTGGACCGCCATGATCGTTTAATTAAGCTCCTAGCTCAAAGCCAACTCGCTCAGCATCACTTAATGCAAGATAACCCGCGCCGCGGGCGGGAGGCAGGAGTGACTTTCCTAGACTTTGAAGCTCTCCATCCACCGACCTTTCAATCTGCACCGGATCCAATGGATGCCAAACATTGGGTGCGGACCATAGAGGGCATGTTTGAACTTCTGCCAAATCTTTCGGATCAACAAAAGGTTATGTTTACTGCTCGGAAGTTACAAGGACCCGCTGGAACCTGGTGGGCAACCTACCAAGCTTCCTTGCAACCCAACCAACAACTTACCTGGCAAGAATTCCGAAAGGCTTTCGAGGACCATCATATCCCCGAAGGTCTAGTGGAAATGAAAATGCAGGAGTTCTTGAGCCTGCAACAAGGTAATAAGACGGTCCTGGAGTATATTCAAGCCTTCAACCATCTGGCTCAGTATGCTCCTACCTTGATTACTGGGGATGAATCCAAAAGGATGTATTTTTCACGAGGCTTGTCTCCTTGCATGAGGGCGAAGATGAATATGTCCTACCCCAGTTTTCATCAGATGGTGAATGCTGCTATCCAGTTGGAAGAAAGGCTCCGGGTGTATGGAGAAGAGAAGAAACGTAAGAGAGCTACTGAGGGAGCGAGCAGTCGGCCACGGGTGGTATACCAACCGCCCAGGTATGCCTTCCCCACTCCTCGTCCCTCATGGATGGTTCGATCAGCTCCACAGCCGAATCAGCCCCCACGGCAGTGGATTATGAGGCCACAGTCACAGCCCCCTCGTCCACTGGCACTTGGTCCCTCTGCCCCTCGTGCTCCAATGCCGGGCAACACCTGTTATAATTGTGGACGGCCCAACCATTTTCGCGAAGGACTGCCCATATCCTCGTCAAGGTCAAGGGTTCCGCCCATCTGCCCCAACCTCCGGTGGAAATCTCCAATATACCTTTAAGAAAAAGGGCCCTGCCCTGAAAGTGGGCAAGGTACACTATATGCAGATGGAAGAGTTACCGGAGGGAGAAACCGTCATGACTGGTACATTCTTAATCAATGATCTGCCTACTCAAGTTTTATTTGATACGGGAGCATCACATACCTTTGTCAGTCATGCATATGCATATCGTCGGGGTTTTTCTATATCCCCAGTTAAACAAGGGTACCTCATCACGGCTCCCGGTCAGCAATTGCTAACTAACCAGGTGGTTAGGGATGTGCAATTGGAATTGGGTGGAAAACTTTTCAAAATCCAACCTATCGTGCTACCAGGGCACGGTATACCAGTCATCCTGGGGATGAACTGGATGAATGCTCATCGAGCAGTTATGGATATCACTGCTCGCACCATACGGGTTATTTCCCCCAATAATACCCCGGTGCATGTTTCGCTTCCCCGAAAAGAAAAAGAGATACCAATAGTAAATACGGTTGTCAGCCCTGAGTTAGCATCTATTCCGGTGGTGTATGAATTTCCAGATGTGTTTCCCGAAGATCTTCCGGGACTACCACCTGATAGGGAAATTGAGTTTTCCATAGAGCTAGTCCCAGGCACAGCTCCTATTTACCGAAAACCTTATAAGATAGCTCCGAGGGAGATGACTGAAATGAAGGTGCAGCTCGAAGACCTTCTTAAAAAGGGTTTTATCTGTCCTAGAACTTCTCCTTGGGGTTGCCCAGCTCTTTTTGTAGAGAAAAAGAGGGACAAGTCTCTAAGAATGTGTGTGGATTATCGCCCCCTCAATGCGGTGACCATTAAGAACAAATATCCCCTCCCTTGAATCGATGTGTTATTTGACCAGCTTTTGGGAGCCAAGATCTTCTCAAAAATCGACCTTAGATCAGGGTATCACCAGATTAAGGTCAAAAAGGAAGATATACCCAAAACTGCTTTCTCTACCAGATATGGTCTCTATGAGTATCTAGTAATGTCCTTTGGGCTAACCAATGCCTCGGCATACTTCATGTACCTGATGAACTCCATCTTTATGCCGGAGTTGGATAAGTTTGTAGTGGTCTTTATCGATGACATTCTGATCTACTCTAGGTCCAAGGAAGAACATGAACACCATTTGCGTGTGGTGTTATCCCGGTTGCGGGAACATAAGCTATATGCCAAGTTCAGCAAATGTGCCTTTTGGCTAAATAAAATCTCCGTCTTGGGCCATATCCTTTCTGCCGATGGGATAGAAGTAGACCCCGAGAAGATAGAAGAAGTTTTAAACTAGAAAACCACAAAGTACGGTTACTGAAGTTAGAAGTTTTTTAGGCTTGGCTGGCTATTACCGTCGATTCATTCAGGACTTCTCCAGAATAGCCAAACCAATGACCAAGCTGTTACAGAAAAATGTGGAGTTTGTCTGGGGACCCGAGTGTGATCAGGCTTTCCAAAGCTTAAAGAAATTACTTACTTCTACCCCAGTATTGATCCAGCCGGACGTCACCAAACCTTTTGAAGTATATTGTGACGCTTCGGGCATTGGATTGGGATGTGTATTAATGCAAGAAAGAAAAGTCATAGCTTATGCATCCCGTCAGCTGAAGAAGCATGAAGAAAACTACCCCACCCATGATCTAGAACTAGCAGCAGTGGTTCATGCTTAAAAATTTGGCGCCATTACCTGCTAGGGAACATTTGTCATATCTATACGGATCATAAAAGTTTAAAGTATATCTTTACTCAAAGCGAGTTGAATATGTGGCAACGCCGCTGGTTGGAGTTGATCAAGGATTATGATTTGGAAATCCATTATCATCCTGGAAAGGCCAATGTGGTTGCGGACGCTCTGAGTCGTAAGGCTCATTGCCATTGTTTCACTTTATCTTCTTCCTCAGAATCTCTTTGTGAGCAAATGGAAAAGATGAATTTAGAAATGGTACAACCCGGAGCAGTGATGGCTCTTCAATTGGAACCTACTCTTAAGAACCAAGTGATTCAAGCCCAGAAGGTGGACAAAGGGGTACAACATTTAAAACGAAGGCTTGCTGCAGGCAAAGAGTTACCTTTTGAGGTTAAAGAAGGGGATACACTCTGGTTTAAAAATCATCTGGTAGTGCCCAAAGACACAGATCTTAGAAGGAAGATTATGGAAGAGGCTCATACCTCTCGTTACACTATTCATCCGGGCAGTACCAAGATGTATCAAGATTTAAGGCAACGTTTCTGGTGCACTCGAATGAAAAGAGAAATAGGAAGATATGTGTCGGAATGCGATGTATTCCAGAGAATAAAGGCGGATCACTTACGACCCACGGGACTTTTGCAACCTTTGCCAGTTCCAAGTTGGAAGTGGGAAGATATCCACATGGATTTCATTATGGGTTTATCTAAAACTCGCAAAAAGAAGGATTCCATTTGGGTGATCGTGGACCGGTTAACAAAAACGGCCCACTTTATTCCTGTGAGTGTCCAAAATTCAGTTCCACAACTGGCAGAGTTATACCTGCAACGCATAGTAGTGTTACATGGGGTGCCTAAAACTATTGTTTCCGACCGCGGTCCGCAATTTGTTGCCCGCTTTTGGGAACAATTACAAGCAGCTTTAGGTACTACTCTTATTCATAGCTCCGCCTATCATCCTCAAACCAGTGGCCAGGTGCAGAGAATTAATCAGATCTTGGAGGATATGCTGCGAGCATGTGCCTTGACTTATGGTTCAGATTGGGAATCATGTTTACCTTTAGCAGAGTTCACCAATAATAACAGTTATCAAAAGAGTTTGGAAATGGCTCCTTTTGAGGCCCTTTATGGACGGCGATGCTGAACCCCTTTGAATTGGTCGGAACCAGGAGAAAGGGTAACTTTTGGCCCTGAGTTGGTAATGGTTGCCGAGAAGCAAGTCTGGTTTATCCAAGATAAGTTGAAAGCTGCGCAAGCTCGCCAACAAAACTATGCAGACAAACGAAGAAGACCCTTGGTATTTGAAGTAGAGGATTTTGTATATCTTAAGGTATCCCCGGTGAAGGGAGTTCATCAATTCGGTGTCACCGGCAAGTTAGCCCCTCGGTATATTGGACCTTTCCCAATTATCGAGAGGTGCGGTCCAATGGCATATCGAATCGAATTACCCCCTCAATTGACGGCAATCCACAATGTATTTCATGTTTCTCAGCTTAAGAAATGCCTGAGGATACCTTTGGAAGAAGTGGATCATACAAAACTGCAAGTGGAACCCAATCTAACATACAAAGAGTACCCAAGTAAGATTTTGGATGTTAAGGAGAGGGCTACCCGCAGACGGGCAATCAAGTTTTAGAAGGTGCAATGGCGACATCATACATCGGAAGAGGCCACTTGGGAGCCTGAGCAACTCCTACAAGAAGAATATCCAGACTTCTGGCAGCAGTTTCAGAAGGGCCAACCAAGTAAGTTCATTCCTCGTCTTAAAACGTTCCTTTCTTATCTTTCGGCCACTTTTAAATCTCGGGACGAGATTTTCTTAAGGGGGGGCTGTGATACTCCGTATCTAAGACCCTCTAAGTGCATTGCATACTTTCCCATTTCTCTTTTGAAAATTTAATTCAAATTCAAATTTGAGGCCTTTTCAAAAATTTAGAGTTTTTCTGAGGCAAAAATATGAAATGGTAGTTTAACTTAAGCCCTTTCACTTTTGTATTTGGACCCCTGTCAAAAAAGGTCAAAATCCAAGGTTAAAAATAAAAATGGTAAAAGTAAAAAAAAGAAAAAGGGGAAATTTCCCCGCGAGCCGGCTGGCAGCCCGCGGCCACACGCCGGCCCTGCCGGGGGCGGCGGCCCGCGTGGCGGCCAGCCCCCTCGCCACCCGCGCCCCTTGTCAGGCGGCGCTGACAGGTGGGACCCGCGGGGACGGGTTCTTCTCCGCCCAGCCGAGCAGGAGAGAGCACTCCGCTCGCCGCTCCCCGCCCGCGCCCGCGCCCCGCGCCGCCGCTGTCAGCACCCTCCGCCACCGTCGCCGTGTCCCCGTGCCTGCGCCGGTGAGCTACGTCCTCCCCGCTCCCTCCTTCCCCTTTTGCGCCGCGCTTAGGGCCGGCCCGAGCTCGCAAGAGCTCGGAGCCAAGCCATGGCGCCGCGGCCGTCTTGGTCGCCGCCGCCGCGTTCCCCGCGCGTGGGAACCCTTAGGGTTCCGGCGGACGCGCGCACTGGGTGTGCCGCGCCTCGCGCGGGAGGTGGTTGACCCCTACGAGCACCACCGCCGCCGCGAGGCCACCTCGCTGGCGCGTTGCGTCAGCGGGCACCATGCCGCGGCAGACGGCGTGCACCAGCAGGGAAAGAAGAGGGGAAAGAGGGGGAAAGGGAAGAGAAGCACACGCCGCGCCCGAGGCCACCGCCGGCGAGGCCTTTCGGCCTCCGCCGCGCCGGATGGTCACCGGCGTCGCCACATTGCTCTTCTTCCAGACACTCTGGGCACTCTAGCTCGGGTGCTGGGATCTTCCTCAAGGTGAGGGGTTCTGGTGGAGGATTTGGGAGGGGCTTTGGATTTGGCTGGCTCTCAGGCTCGCGAAAGATAACTGGTATACCTTCCAACACTGGGACTCCCACTGAGAGGTCTGGGCGCTTTCTCTTTTTAAGGGGCACGGGGCGACCATCGAGGATGGGCTTTTCTTCTGTCATTGCTGCTTTGCAATGAAGCGGTCCCAGGTCCTTTGAGCCCTATGACATCCCCTTTAAATAGGTTGGTTGGTGCGTCCTTTAGTTGTAGTGCTTGGCGCCATTGATGGGTCTCTTGTCGACTGTGTCATGCTGAGCGACCACTTATGGTGAAGGAGGGGGCAAGGTTTAACTATGGATACTATTTCTTTGTTTTATGTTGCACACCTTCTGGCCATTCATCGGGTCATGTGCTTGACCAGGGTGGTCCATATCTTGAGGTTGAGCCATGTGTCTTTGTGATGGTGATATATCTTACGGCGAGCACTGGTTCTTTTAACATTGATCCATCATGTCCGTCCATGTATCCTGGCTTTATTGATGTGTCGTTCAAACTACCAGCTTTCCTCTGTTACAAGTTTGACTCCTTGGTGACGGCCGTTGGGGTAGAAAAGGGCCAAAACGTTTTGAAATAGAGTAAGAAGAGGAGCAGAGGTATTTTTCAAATAGTTTGGACTCAAAACATTTTTCCAACCTTAGGGTTACCTCCTACGGCCAACTACGGCTCTGATACCACCTGAAGTGCCCCAGTTTCCAAAATGGGACTAAAATGTGTTTTATTACCATCCCAGGATTTGGTAATCACATTCTTACATCAGAGTGATACAGATCCGCCCTAAACGGGTCGTACAACAAGGGGCGCAGCCCTAAAAATCTAAGCAGCATAATATAAAACGTAGGCCCATCTTCCTCATGCCTCAGTTGGGAAGCAGGTCGTAACCCTTACTCGTTTTTGGACGAACATATGTCCATAGCACTGAGAAAAACAACAACAAAGCAAGGGTGAGTACATGCATACTCAGCAGTCCACCTTCCTCCAAAGGAATTTGGGGAAGGCTAAAACTATATGCAAGGATATATCTGGAGCTTAAGATAGTTTTACAGAAAAGTATTTGTATGCAGGGTTTGAGATAGTTGTCAAGTATTAATCTTTCTGAAAAACTGAGTTTTTCTCAAAAAGGTTTGCCACTGGACTTTCCGGTCCAAAGTGGCCCATGGCTTTCCAGCCAACACATTTTCCATACATCCAGTATCCTCTGCTGAACCAAAAACCATTTTTATCCAATCTCAAACCAATTCCATTTTATTTTATAAAAATTGCTAACTGAAGAACCAAGCCATAACTCATACATACCAGTGGACACGGACTATTCGAATAGGTTTTACTCTGATCAGAGGTTGTACTAATTCCCACAAGTTGGACTCAGCGGCACATTACCGTCATAACTGCCCGAATTCCAAACCAAGCCGTTGGCTTTGCTTCATCACCTAGCAGAACTTTAGGGGTTCGGACATCCGAGCCACTCCAGTACCCCGCGGTACTCCCGTTGGCACACCACCCATCCTCTAGCCCCTTGTGTGCCAGCACAGAAGCTACTAGGCTATCCACTCCGGTTCGGGTCTGGCCAATGCCTCATACAGAGCGAGTGGTTGTACTAAAAGAGTTAGGCAAGATAAAAATCATAACGGTCCTTACGGAGAGCTCAGGTAGAACCATTCCAACTTTTCAATACTCGACAGCGCGAGCAATCCACCTATCCGGTATTTTCCACGAATCCCGGGGCAAGGGGTAACCGCAGGTAGCTAAGTTACCCATTCATACCCTGCCCTTATGGCTGTTTCGGCGCGTAGCCGTATTCCGACAAGGTCGGTTGCTGGGGTTCTTCCCCATTTTATTTCAAAACCACACACGCCTCCACTTTCCCATACCCTTCATATTCCACATTATTAGCATCAGGATTATGATAGATAATTAAATGAGCGATCCCACCTATGCGTGCTATATCTAAAATAGGCTTAGGTGGTTGTATATTTTGCTGGGTCACCTTAGCAAGCAAAACATGCAAGTTTTTATGTGATTATTAGGCCAAGGGTTGTGTTTGTAAAACATAGGAATTTTATGCGTCAAGTGGGGATTCCAGTGGACTTGACTTTCACTTTGTTGAGGCGGTTGATATAACAGTTGCTGGACGTATTGGGCGCAGACCATCGTGTAGTATATCACGATGGGCAGGCCGAACGGTTTCTCCGGTAAAGCCTAGTGCACAGACAAAGAAAACACACAAATCGAGGTATAACATGAGCTCAACATTGATTTTAGGTGTGGCGGAAATGGTAGGGGGGTCTAGTGGTTATTTGGATGGTTGGGGCTTACCATGGGTGCTGGTTTGGGTGGAGTATGTTGACGGCTACGCTGGCGTGCATGGTAACGGTCATTGCGGAAACGCCAGGGGTGGGGGCCAGGACGGCCAAGGCGGAAACGGAATTTGGGGGATGGTGGCCGCATGGTAATGTCAGAGGAGAAAAGATCCTTTGTGGAGTGGGTGGATGGATGGAGTTTTATTTTATATGAATTTAGGCGCAAGAATCACCTAAATCGGAGTTCAAACGGAGAAGATATGGGGTATATAGTGGCTACGGGGTAGATTTAGATTTTTTAGGAAACTTCAGGGGGTAGATTTGGACTGTTTCTGGTGAATTTCCTTGGATTAGGCCCACTAGGAAGGCAACCTGGGCCGGGGGCGCGTTCGGCCTGCTCGGCCCACGGGGGAAAGAACTTGGGCTGAGGGCGCTTTCGGCCTGTGCCGTCTTGCACGGCCCGCGCGCGAGGCGCGCAGGCGCGGCGGCCTGGTGGGCCGGCCCAGTCCAACCGAGGGGGGCAGAATGGTGACCGACGGCTTGAGGCCCGTGGCCCACGCGTCAGTGGTGGAAGGGGGTGTTGGCGTCCAGGGGGACAACGGCGCCGGTTTGGTTCGGAGGGGGAGCCAGGTCGGGTCGGCCCGTGGGGAGCTCACAGCCGGTTCTCCCTACCGGCGGCGGTTCCGGCGTCGGGACCTCAAGCGGGAGCACCAGGGTGGGGAAGCGAAAGCGGTGGCGCGGTTGGGGGCACGGGCAGGTGGCCGGAGATAGGGTCTCCACGGCGCAGGGCGCGGGGTGCGCACCGACGGTGAGAGGTACCCGCGCGGCAGCTCTGGTGAGGGGGTGTGGAGTAAAGGCGGTGAGGGCCGGCGATGGCACAGGGAGGGGGGGTGGAGCTGGTGACGAGGGGAATCGGACTCTGGAGGCTGGGGAGTGGGGAATTTGGCCGGTGATGGAGGTGGCGGCGAGGGAGCTTCGGTGAGGCCCTTTATAGGCGAGCGGGCAGGGGCCGAGCCCGGTGGCGGCGGCACGGTGGAGCGTTGTGGAGGCCAAGTGGCGGTGCGACGCGCGGGCGCGGTGCGGGCGGGGACCGGGAGTTAGGTGGGGCCGGGCGCGGTGCGGCGCGGCGCCAGGGTCGGGCGCGGAGCCTGAGTGCAGAGTAGGGGCTGGGCGCGGTGCGCTCGCCATGCACACGCGGTGGCGTCCAGCCAGGGGAAGGGGATGGGGGAAGGGAGGAGGTGCTGACAGGTGAGGTCCAGGTGGAAGCGAGAGGAGGGGCGTGGCCCGCTTGGCAGAGAGGGGAAGAAGGGGGAGCTGGGCTGCCCGTTTTGGGCTGGGGCGGCGGCGGCCCAAGAGGGAGGGGAGGCGGGGTGGGCTGAGGGGGGAGGAGGGGAGATGAGCTGGCGGCGGCATTGGGCTGTGGTGGCGGCCCGAGAGGGAAAGTGGGGTTTTCTTTTTTTTTCTTTTTCTAATTTTGAATTTAGAAATTGATTTGGAGTTTGGAGAGATATTTTGGGGAATATTTGTAAGGAGATAATTTGAAATTTTGGGGTTCTTGTTGAGCTCATATTGATAGACTCAAAACGATCATGGTTTTGAAAAATTAATTTTGAATTAGGAAGGATTTAGATGAAATTCTCCGGTACCAATTTTCGGGGTGTTACACGATTTCAACATCAGCATAGCAATCTGGTACTCCTAAATCCTAACAACTTCATGTGTCATGCTGGTTTTTTTTCCAGATTTACTCTTCAGTCGTCTGATATTATGTTTATCCATCAGTCAAATGATTTTTTGTGTCATTGTTTGTTAAATTACCGCATATGTATAAAAAGTTACTATTTATTGTTGCACTGTATATGTATTGTATTATGTAATTTTGATACATGACAGATGTATTAAATTTCATTAGTCACATATGTGGTCATATAATATGTAACTAATTGATTTATAGGAAACCATTCGATGGATATCGGATAGTTGTAAAATATGACTAATAAAAAGTTATATATCGACAGAAGACATCCAATTTTTTTTCTATTGTAAAATCTTTTGCACGAATTCTTATTTTTCGGGGACGGAGAGCACCGTTAGCCAGCGGCATGTGAGGCTCTCTCCAAAAATACTTCTCGAATCATTTTCCCTATCACTATTCCAACTACCTCTCTCTCTGTTTACAGTGCAGTATTTATGTCAAACAGTGCCAAACTGTGTTTTGAAGAAAAATTCGAGACACCCCGTTGAGGATACCCTCATTGGACCATCCCATCTGAGCTCGACGGATGAAGCATCATGAACGATTGAACGGTGTCAGATATACATATACGTTAGTACTATCGAATCAACAGCACCCACAAACAGTACTACGGTGCATCTACCGTTGTCATGCGGTTGCTTGTCCTTTTCGCCCAGACGTGCGCCGAATTCACCCGCCGGTGCCCAAGCCCCAGGCCCAGAGGCCAGAGCTCCCCGCGGCCCCTCGACCTCGAGACGCCACGCCTTCGCTGAGAAGGCTCTCGGTCTCGGCTCGCTCACTCGCACAGGCACTGCGCGCGTGCGCCCGCCTCCAGTCGCCAGCCATGTCGTCGGAGTCGGACCCGCTCCTCCCCGGCCGCCGCGCGCCGTCCACGGCCACGGGCGGCTGGAAGTCGGCGCTCTTCATAATCTGTAAGCCACCACACACTACCCCCCACGATCGATCTCGCCCCGCGCGCGCGCGCTCGGCGGCCTCAGCTCGATCCGATCCGCTGACTCTTGGGAGGAGCTGCGCGCATCGCAGGGGTGGAGGTGGCGGAGCGGTTCGCCTACTACGGCATCTCGTCGAACCTCATCAGCTACCTGACCGGCCCGCTCGGCCAGACCACGGCGGCCGCGGCCGCGTCCGTCAACGCGTGGTCGGGCGCCGCGTCCATGCTGCCGCTCCTCGGCGCCGCCGTCGCCGACTCCTGGCTCGGGCGCTACCGCACCATCGTCGCCTCCTCCGTGCTCTACATCGCGGTCAGTCTGCCCCCCAACCGCCCTCGCCGCTTACGATCTCGCTGCGACTGCGATTCTCTCTCTGCCGTGTGCTTTCTTTCTCTCATTTTCCCCCGCCAGCATGCTCCTGTGATCCCTGTCAATTCCGCTTCCACGACGCTTGCGTGCGTTGCTTCTGTGACCGCTGATCTGTCAGCGAGCATAGAAAACCGATTAAGAAAATCGGCAGGAGAGGCGCGCACGGAGCCACGAATAGTACCACAGTAATTAGTCAGGAAAAAAACCTTTCATTTAAGTGATGGAGATATTACGAGAAGCAGACAAGAAATAGTGGTTGGCAGGTTGTTTGGTATAGGCATGGCCGCATGGGCATGGATAAAACCTAGCTGTCTTCGATCCACACAGACGATACTGTATCTCTACCATAAATATGGTAAAAGATGGTTAAAATGGTGATAGACAAAAATAGATAGACGATAGATAAGAGATAGTTTAAGAAGCACGCTGTCCCATGCTTCACCACGTGCTCATATATTTTTTGCGCAATCTATACGAGAAGCTGTAACAATAGTGTAACTGTTCATAGCTCAGGAGCAGCTGGGCGTGACCGTGAATCCTGCTGTCAGGACGCGCAGTGATCACTGAATTCAGAATCAGAGAGGAGGACCGCGCGACCTTCCCGCTGCTTCCGTACGAATCGCCCCCCTTTTTTCAGCCTGACTGTGGCGTTGCACAGGGGGGTGACTATTTAGCGAGCGATAGCCCCCGTAGAATCCAGCGAGCGATGGTGGGAGGCCCCCCACGCCACGTGCAGGTGCCCTCCTGCCCCTGCGCCCAACGCCCCCACCCAGCACACCCACGCGCGGGCGCTTCTGCCCCTCGCACTCTGTATCGTCCGGCCCACCTATTTCGCCGTTCCTAACGTCCCTACGCCGTTTTTTCTCTTTTTTCAGTAATATTTATTTTCTAAATTTCTATTTTTTATAAATTATAAATTTATGTACACAACTTATCATCATAATTTTTTACACTATATATGGAATGAAAACTATGATCATAACTTTTTTATAATTTTAGATATGTGTGGAATGAAAGTTATTATCATAACTTTTTTTTATAATTTTAGACATATGTAGAATGAAAGTTGTAGGATTACACTTGAGCGTAATTCTCCTGAGAATAAATTAGGTTAGCATAATTTTATGTCTAAAGTTATGATAAATTATGTTAGCATAATTTTATGTTAACAAAATATAACAACGAGCTATGTTATGTCATACAATTATGATAAATTATGCTACCATAAATTATGCTAGAATAAATTATGTTAGCATATTTTTACCACAAAGTTACGATAAAAAACTTACATGCTAAAGTTGTTATAATGAGCATAAATTATGTTACTATAAATTATGTCAACATAATTTTATGTCATACAGTTATGATTAATTGTGTTAGTATAAAATATGTTATCATAATTTTTACCATAATTTATGATAAAAAACTAACATCCTAAAGTTGTTGGTGTCAGCATAAATATGAAAAAAGAGAGAAAATATAAAAATGAAAAGATAACAGAAAAAAAAAGTAAAGAAAAATAAAAAAAACTGGCCGAGCGGGGTGCAGTGGCCAGCGCCCCCAGGCCTCACCTGGGTCCACCGGCGCGTGGGAGGTTACTTCGTTCGCTCGGAGCCAGACGAACGAACGACAGCCAACCAGGAAACCGGTGTTGCACATGCGCGTATCTTCGTTGGAGACGGCTTTGCTTCCTTCAGTCGTTTTCGGTGTGTCGACTTCAGCACGAAAGCGTGCCTTGAACCCTGTAGCTGAGCCTGACGAACCGGCCGAAAGGCAAGCGAAACGAGCCACGCTAATTCTAATCTGGGTACAGATGTTCCGTTCTACTTGTAACTACCCTTGGATGTTCGAATCGTATTTCTCCAAGAAATGAATATGAATATGCGCTACATGTTATGAGGGTCCATGTCAGCGTCAGGTCGTTGATAGTCCTGTTGATCCAACTATATGATTTCCGACATATCATATGACATGCTGCTGATGGTTCCCAAAATTCCCAACTACCCCCCTCCGTTCCTATAGATCGTTTGATTTTTTTACACCAAATTTGACTTACTCATTTTATTCAAAAAAATCATAATTATCTTTTGTTTTTATTGTGATTTAGTTTAGTATTATTATACTTTAATTATGACTTGAATGTTTTCATATTTTCGCAAATTTTTTGAATAAGATGAGCTAGCCAAACTTAGAGCAAAGAAAGTCAAATGATCTATAGATTGAGATGGAGGGAGAATATGACATACTTTAAATATATAACATGATTTTTTACAGCAGCACGCTTGTCAAAAAATTTGATGTAACTTAAGCCAGTTTACAACGCCAATGTCACAGCAATGTTTTGAGTATACATTTAAGTGATTCGCTGGAGATGGCCTTATGATATCAGACAATGGAACAAATAAGTAAACATGATTTCTGGTAGCAGCACGTTTATGATATCAAACAAATTACTGTCTCCGTTCTTTTTTATTTGACACGGTTGATTTTTTTTCAAAACATCAATCACTTGTCTTATTCAAAAAATTTGTGCAAACATGTAAAAATACAATACAAGCTCAAACTAATTTTAACAAAACAAATAACAAAAAAGTAGATGATAACTTATAAATTTTTTGAATAAGACGAGTGATTGAAGTTTTGAAAAAAAATCAACCCCGTCGAATAAAAAAGAACGGAGGGAGTAGACCGGTAACATTATGGAACTCTTTAAAGATGCATGTCCATATATCTAGGTTACTTTAAATCATTTTTCATAATATCATCATATGTGGGAAAACTGAAGTGTGCATTTAGAGGTTTAATTTAAACAATATTTTATAATGGCATAGGCATGTAATTTAAATATATAAATTTAGGGGGTTATTTTAAAAATATTTTATAATGAGTATGTGGGTAACTTAAATATAAGTTTGCGTATTATACTAAACTCTCTTTTATAATGGCAAATTGATAATTTTAGGTAAAAAAAAGTCTGAATCCAATATCTATTATATATTTCTTTTTTTTTTAATTCTAAAAAAATATCTTTTTGTCTAACACATTTCGTGGGGATTAATGTTGGCTGAATCAGATGGCTCATCATCATCATCTACTAATCGGATGGATGACTCATGACTAGGTGCTATAATTTTTGTGAGAAATACTAAAATTATCTCTTTTTCTTTCTAAACGAAGGCATATGATTAGTAATAGTAGGTGTAAGGAATCAAGAGAAAAGGAATTTTTGGCATAAATAAGACTAAGGTCCCGTTTGGGACTATTGAATTGGAATTTCATTAAAATAACTACTTGTTTCCTACTAATATGAGAAGGAAAAAGAGAATTTGAGAGTCTTGGGTGAGGAAATGAGAACAATGAACTTCACGATACAATTCTAAGCAATTCACTGATAGAACAGAAGAATCGCTTTCTTTGGGATTAATACTAATACATGCGTGGAATTATGGATTCCAATCCATATGCATTATTGGTTCAACTGTCTAGTTACATTTCAATTTCTCTGAATTCTTAGGAGCCAAACGGGCCGTTGGAATCTCGTTCAAATCAAGCACTACATACCACATTGTGTTTGGTATCCGCCCGAAATGTGCATTGTACGTGTACCTCACCAAATTTGGTAAATCGGCAGGGCCTTGGGATGCTGACGCTCTCGTCAATGTTGCCGTCACCACAACAGTGCCGCGATTCCGCAGACGGGCAAGGTGTGTGCCCACCATCCTCCCTCCAGACAGCCTTCTTCTACATCTCCCTCTACCTGGTGGCCATCGCCCAGAGCGGGCACAAGCCCTGCGTCCAGGCTTTCGGCGCCGACCAATTCGACGCGACGGACCCCGGCGAGTCCGTGTCTCGAGCCTCCTTCTTCAACTGGTGGTACTTCGGGCTCTGCTTGAGCGCCACCGTCACGGTGGGGCTGATGAGCTACGTGCAGGACAACGTCGGCTGGGCCCTTGGCTTTGGCGTGCCGACCATGGTCATGCTGCTCGCGCTCGTCATCTTCCTGCTCGGCACGAGGACCTACCGGTTCTACAGCTCCGGCAGCGGCGCCAGCACGTTCCGCCGAGTCGGCAAGGCCTTCGTGGCCTGGAGGAAGAGGTCGCAGAAAGCAGCGTCGGTGGAGTTGGAGCACGGCGAGCTCCCCCAGGATGATGCCGTGCTCGTGGAAGAGGTGAAGGGGATGGCGTGGCTGTTCCCGATATGGGCGACGTGCCTGCTCTACGGCGTGGTGTTCGCGCAGCCGCCCACGCTCTTCACCAAGCAGGCGGCGACGCTGGACCGGAGGGTCGGGCCGTCGTTCCAGATACCCCCGGCGGCGCTGCAGTGCTTCCTCGGCGTCAGCATCATCACCTGCGTCGTGCTCTACGACCGCGTCCTCGTGCCCGCGGCGCGCAGGGTCTCTGGCGTCGCGTCGGGCATCACCATGCTGCAGCGGATCGGCACGGGGATCGCCCTGGCCCTTGTCACTCTGGTCGTCGCCGCGCTGGTGGAGATGAGGCGGCTGCAAGCGGCGAGGGACGCCGGGCTGGTGGATGGCTCTGGCTCTGAAGCAGCGGTCCCTATGAGCCTGTGGTGGGTCGTGCCGCAGTACGTGCTCCTCGGCGCGGCGGACGTGTTCACGATGGTCGGCATGCAGGAGTTCTTCTACGACCAGGTCCCCGGCGCGCTCAAGAGCCTCGGGCTCGCGCTCTACCTGAGCGTCCTCGGCGTCGGCAGCTTCATCAGCAGCTTCCTCATCACGGTCATTGACGTCGTGACGAGGAGCAACGGCGGTACGAGCTGGTTTGCCGACGACCTCAACGAGGCCCACCTCGACTACTTCTACCTGCTGCTTGCAGCGCTCACCGCGTTGGAGCTTCTCGCTTTCGCTTACTTCTCGACGTCTTACATTTACAGGAGAAAAGCAGACAGTAATCACTGATCCATGGACAGAGGCCTGCGTCTGTACACCTGTATTTTACTAGTACCTTTTGGGTTCAGATACTGCACCGCTATCACATTAAGATAGCAGCGTGTCCCTCAGTTCAGGGCTTCAGGCAAACACCACAAATCCTACAGGCTATCCGGAAAGAACTCCCTGTGTTCGTCTCTTCGATAGATGGTAATGGTGAACCGTTGGCCGAGTATGCATAATGCATTACAGTGGAAGTGGAAGTAGCACTGGTGAGGTCATAAGAATGATTTTCAGTGTTGATGCATCTTGGTTGAAAATATAGGTCGTGTTCGGTTCACTGCCCAATTGTGAAGACAAAATGACAAATTACGTCGTGGCCAGGAAGTTCTTGCTCAATTTGTGCCGAAATTGGCAATGGCATGGAAAAAAAACTCGACCAGCAGTAAAATACTGCAAGCACAACTCCAGCCAACACAGCACACAAGAATTTTCCCCAATTTTCTCTTCACCGAATTTGCAGTTACCCAGGTTTTGGCATCAGCCAATTTCAACGGCAGTTGGTGATTATTGGTAATCCTTCAGTATCATGACAAAATGCCTCATCATCAAATAAAGCAACAGCCTAGAGGCCCAAAAGGCTATCCAACACTCTAACCAGAACCGAATCTAACGACCTACAAGTACCGAAGATGCAGAGCAGAGGGAGCAGCAGAGCTCACCTGCTCACTCCTCCGGCTCGGCTGCCGGGTCGGCCAGAGTGGGCAGCACGGGGTAATTGCGCGAGAAGCACGCGTCGCAGTAGTTCCCCGACTCGTCGCCGTAGATGCCGTGCAGCTTGCCGAGCGAGAGGAATGCGAGCGAGTCGCTGCCGATCTCCCGGCGCACGCCCTCGAGGTCCATCCGGTTGGAGATGAGCTCGCCCTCGCTCGGGGTGTCGATGCCGTAGAGGCAGGAGCCCACCACGGGCGGGCTGGCGATCCGCATGTGCACCTCCCGCGCGCCGGCGTCGCGGAGCAGGCGCACGATCTTGCTCGAGGTGGTGCCGCGCACCAGGGAGTCGTCGACGACCACCACGCTCTTGCCGGTGATGACGCCACGCACGGGGGCGAGCTTCAGCTTCACGGCGAGGTCCCGGATCGCCTGCGTGGGCTGGATGAAGCTGCGGCCGCTGTAGTGCCAGCGGATCAGGCCCTGCTGGAACTCGAGCCCCGACGCGCGCGCGAACCCGAGCGCGGCGTAGAAGCCCGAGTCGGGCACCGGGATGACGACGTCGGCGCCGGGGGCAGGGGACTCCTCGGCCAGCGCCTGCCCGAAGGCGGTGCGGCGCTCGTGGACGGCGTGGGAGAAGACGACCGAGTTGGGGAGCGAGAAGTAGATGTGCTCGAAGACGCAGGCGCGGCGCGGCCGGTGCGGGACGAGGCAGGCCGAGGCCACCGACATGTCGCGGCGGTCGACCACGACCACCTCCCCGGGCTCCACCTCGCGCTCGTAGGCGGCGTCGATGAGGTCCAGCGCGCAGGTCTCGGACGCGAACACGACGGCGCCGTTCCGGCGGCGGCCCATGACCAGCGGGCGGAACCCGTGCGGATCGCGCACCGCGAAGAGCTTGTCGGCCGTGAGGAACAGGAGCGAGTAGGCCCCCGCGAGGCGCTCGCACGCGTCACAGACGCGCGCGAGCAGGGGCCGCGACAGCGACGTCGCGATGAGGTGGAGGATGACCTCCGTGTCGGAGGACGTGTTGAAGATGGACCCCCTGGCCTCGAGCTTGTTCCGCAGCGCCTGGTAGTTGACGAGGTTGCCGTTGTGCGCCACGGCGACCTGCCCGAACCGGTACCCGGCCAGGAACGGCTGCACGTTGCGCAGCGACGCGGCGGCGCCGGCCGTGGAGTACCGCACGTGCCCGATGGCGGCGGGGCCCGGGAGCGAGGCGAGCCGGGACGGGTCCCCGAACACGTCGGCCACGAGCCCCAGCCCGGTCACGGACTTGAGCTTGCCGTCCCCGCCCACGGCGACGATCCCGGCCCCCTCCTCCCCGCGGTGCTGCAGCTTCTGCAGCCCCAGGTAGCAGAGGGACGACGCGTCCGGGTCGCCCACGACCCCCACCAGGCCGCACTCCTCGCGCGGGTGGTCATCCGCGTCCTCGTCCACGCCGTAGGAGAACGGGGTGACGCGGTCGGGGAGGAGTGCCTGTGCCCGGGCCGCCGCCTCACGCCGGCCGGAGTCGCAGCGCAGCGAGAGAGAAAACGGGTCCGCGGAGTACCTGAGCTGGTGCTGGTGATGCCGGCCGGAGCCGGAGGATGCGTGCTGGCGGCGGAGGAGGAAGCGAGAGGTGGACGTGGCGGCGGCGGCGGCGGCGACCATTCCCATTGGAGGCAGGACCCGCAGGAGAGGAGGGGATTGGAGCGGGGCGAGGGCGCACAGGCGATGCCCCTCTCCGGTCCGCGTCAAGGGGCGGGATTTTAAGGGGTTCGCTTGGTGCACAACAATACCTCGCGCGGGTGCAACGACATGTGGGCCCCGCACTCGGCCGACTTGAAGGACTTCTTTTTGAAACCGACTTGAAGGACGAGTGGGACTACCACACCAAGGAAGAAGGCAGGAAACGCGTGACGCGTTGACTCGACAGTCAATACAAAGTCTATGGGCCACAGGCCCAAGAAATAGCAGAGGCCACAGACCCATATGTTGATATGGATGCATGGCCCGTATTCCGTACCAAAAGAGCACCCACGAAATTCACAAAGGCCCAAAGGCCTAAAGTAGAACCATGGAATACGGGCAGTAACTGCTGCGCCACTCCTGTACAACGCGCGCATTTGAAACGATCAAATTCCCACCGAGGCAACGGGCTACCGGAAATCCCCGGAGCACTCCGTCCACGGTCCAACCACTCTTCACATTTTTTTTACCTTATTTCAGTCTAAATTGGTCAATTGATCCAAATTAGGCTCTCTTCCTCCTCGTCTGCCTCTTCCTTCCCCCGACGTGCCACCCTCCTCCTCCGCTGTCGCCGTCGCGGCCCCGCTGCTGTCTTCATCCTTCGCACTGCCGCCGTCTCAACGTCGACAGCCGCCTTAGGGTTCAGGGTTCGGGTTTCGGGGTTGGGGTTTGCTGTCACCACCTCCCTCGCTCTCCTCCACCTCCTTAGAGGGATGGCTGGGGGAGGCTAGACGACCCGACGGTGGTGACGGGGTAGGACGGCGGTTGGGCGAGGTAGGGGCAGGGAGCTCGGATGGGGATGGTGGCAGAGGAGGTTGTGGGCGGGGCGGGGCGGTGGTTGGTGCTGCGGCCGGCGGGCGGGGATGCCACGGCGAGGATACCGATGCGCCGGCGGCCTCAGGGTGGCAGGGGCAGGGCGGCCGTCGGTGACGACGGATGCAGACGGAGAAGGAAGAAGGGGAGGGAGGAAGGTGGGCCGACGCCAAATTCAACCCAAAATGGCGAGCAAGGAGCGGCGGGGGTGGGTGGATGGGTAGCTTCCGTACACCTAGGTGGAAGCGATGAGGCCCCACGGACTACAGCATCTACGAACTAGGAAGCAGCGGACATCGTTTGTTGGAAGCCGCCAGCGCAAGGTAATAAATAGCGTTGTAGCGGCGACTACAGCGTCCGCAATAGCAGTACCAGCTCCGTATCCCGAACTTAGCACCCGCTATTTGCCGCTATTTAGGTTAGCTGATCGCAATCCGCAATAGCACTTGTCATTCTGCAAATGGCAGAGCCCTCACATTTAAAACTAATAATTGAAACACATTGTCTATTTAGACTTAGGCATTGAAGTATAGTCATAAGTTTATTTTTTTAATTTATATTTGTATGTACAAATTAGTCTTTTGTTTTTTATAAGCTTTTAATTTGTTAGAAAGTCATGTTTCATGACACATATACTCAATTTTATTAGTGATATTTACCATTTCACTGTTGGAACTTAGCGTCCGCAATAGCACCCGCTATCCGCTATCCGTTGCGCCGACACAGTCCAGTGACACGGACAAAAACCGTGCGCTGCGTCTCGCGTCCGGTAAGATTTGGGACTGTTCCTACCCCCTATGTTGAAGTTGTAGTCTCATAGGGCATTGCTAGATTTATTTGTGATGTGACTGTGTTGGACATTGATGCACATAGTAGAGGTGTACAACCCTTGCAATTTGGAATGGGTGGAGTATGTTATAGAAAAAAATCATTGTAAAACTCGTTTCTACATATCCTACACCACTGAAAATCAATTTAAAAATCCATAGCTAATATGTTGTACGTACATACTATCCTCCACAATGGAGTAGTTCCTAATAATTCATAATGTTAAGAGTCAATTTTAAGGAGCTTTTACGTTACCATCCTCAACCTGGAAGATCAACTCAAGCTATGTTCGTTTTAGAGGCAGCAACAGACTACCCGCCCCTTGCGAACCACCGGATGCTATATCGGAAGGCTCGCATGTGTTGGGGTACACCAGGATTTAAACCTAGAGCAGTTGTGACAAAAAAATTCAATAAAAAACTCGGTACCAACAATACACAAATCGGCAACACAACTATATAACTCTAACAATTCGGTAAATGGTTCCAAACATATTCATAAAGTCATGATTCATTCAATCCAACAAACAATTTCGAAACTTGCATAAATTAAAATATAAAAGTTCAACCGGATGATTTCTTAGGTAACGTTTGGATGGATCTCCTAGAACCGAGCGATTCCATCCTATATTTACTACCATTTGGTTGCTGGACATCTGGGAGACATCCTGAGTACCTGAGTATGGAATATTAGCCGCTGCACCAACGCATTCCAATTTTCCAGTGGAACGCAGCCATCCTGGACATACATATAAGATTAGCAATCCTTAGCTAAGTCCCAACAGAGACGTAGATGAACGACACTCTACCGTTGCATGCCCTTACCCCTCATCACATCATACCACACACATGTCCTTTCTACTTGGGTTGCACCACCACATATTGTCCTCCCGCTACACCCTATTGTCGCCATCTCAATTCTTGATTGCTTTGATAGAAGTTGGTGAAGAGCGCGATTGCATTGGAAATGGCGAGTCGGCACATTGAAGCATGCTCGATGGTGCAAAGATGCGCAGATAACCGGCAGACAACCAGACAAGCGACTGTGTGAGGTGAGTACCGTGAGGCGAGAAGAAAGAAGTGGTCGATCTGAGTAGGGGAAGGAGAAGAGGTAGCGGCGTGGATGAGGAGGGGGAGGGGCTACACGGAGCGGGATCCAGGAAACGATCGGCTTATTGTCGCACGTTGCATGAGTGACAGCTCGTGGAGGCAGAGACGGACGGGCAGAACTAAGGATGGGGTGTGAATGTTAATGCTTATGGTAACTCATTTTTAGTTTGTTTGGCGTAAAAAATGGGACGTACTAGTATAAAATCAAGACGTGTCCATTTGTCACCTAACCAACCAACTAGACCACCACTTTGCAGCACGAAAGCTACTTAATTAGCTCGAAGGAGCAGACAAACAAGCCAGAGACAAGGAGTCGCAGTGCGTAGCCGCGTCAGGAGATGATCAGCCGCGCAGAGACCAAAGCGGCATTCCGGGAGTGCCGAGTGCGAGACAAAAGAACGAGGGAAGCGGCCCCGCAGCGGGAGGAGCGGAGGGGGGTTGGCGCAGCGGCAGGCAGCGCTGGCTGGATCACTAGGCGGCAGCCAGTGCGTGATGAGATCTGGGTCCCGACAGGGGACGGATGGGCGTGGCCCGCCGTGTGCTGTCGTCGTGGGTACCGTGGCCCGTGGGCGGCTGGGCGCCGTCGCGCTAATCGTGCCAGCTTCACCGTTTTTTTATAAGGTGCCAGCTTCACCGTTGATCCCATCTAACCACCCTGCTTTGC
The DNA here is from genome assembly GCA_030272315.1 of Paspalum vaginatum. NCBI lineage: Eukaryota > Viridiplantae > Streptophyta > Magnoliopsida > Poales > Poaceae > Paspalum > Paspalum vaginatum. The sequence continues at coordinate 38,438,859 of CM059020.1, read as the reverse complement.
TTCATTTTGGCTCCCTTGGGGTTCTGCTACGGCCACCCGTGCTGGTGCTGTGTGTCCCGGTTCAAAACACAGGACAATGCAGGAGCACTAGTTTCTACGTGAAAAAAAAAAAACCTTTCCATCATACTACACGTTGTTTTTCCTTGTTACCCGGCAACCAAAAAGGACTGCACGAGGATCTAGCATGCAAGGTGAATGAAAAAGCAAAATAAAAATGCCAATGGACAGAAGACATAATCCAGAGCATCTTTGATGTTTGGTCGCCCCAATTTGCGCGTGACTACATGCAAAACACGATGTTTGGCAAGAGTCATCGCAGTGTAACACATATGCAAGATTTATTAATCTGGATTTTGTTTGCCTCAACCTGTGCTTCCACGGTCTGAGCATAGCACCAATGTTTTTGCTTATGTCCAAGAATCCATACTTGCTCAAAGCTAAAACGAGCTGACTTCACATATTTCAACAAAAAATCTATTTTTTGGCTGGAAGAGCGTAGGAGTAGATTATTTCAGTATTTCCTCTCTTTACTAATGATTATGAATGAAATGCCAATATCGACTCTACCTCCGAGAATCCACACGCATAGCTGAAGATAATGCAGCCTTTTAAATACATGTAGCATAGGAGTTGTGTCTTAGATTTGCGACAATTTGGACTTTAAACGTATCTTCTATGCTTTGCACATACTTTTCAACTTCAAGCAAAGCCAATCATCTAGAGTAATATCTAGTGCAGCGGATAGCCCAATAGAACATTACCTCTGTGTTTTTGTATGGTGACTTTAACTAGTTTCATTGTCCAACAAATTTATTGCTGTGTCCATATCTGATGGTACAAACCAGTGTCATCGACACCTTGAACACGTTACCATCACTAAGTATGAGTGCAGCAATTTGTGCAAGTGGTTGTATATGTGCATTTTAGACAATCAACAGCCATAGCACATTTCTGCATGGGTTGCGGAGGGCACTGCCTTGTTAGCTGGCCGAAAGTGGCCCGCCCGTTGAATTTAGGAGGCCTAGGAATCTTGGATTTGGAGCAATTTGCAAGAGCTTTGCACCTACGCTGGATGTGGTTCCAATGGAAGAATCAGGAACGGGCTTGGGTCAGGTTGGACATACCCTGTTGGAGAGAAGACAGGGACCTCTTTCATGCATCTACAGTGGTGATGGTGGGCAATGGGATGAAAGCTTCCTTTTGGTACTCGCGCTAGATCAATGGCACAGCTGCAAGGCTGATTGCCCCCACACTTTTCGCCAAGTCATCGCGGAAGAATGCTTCAGTGTTTATAGCCATGAGAAACAACAAATGGATCTCCCACATTTCTCCGGTCTCTGGAGCCTTAGAAGTTAAGGAGTTTGTGGCGCTTTGGGATGCTTTGAGCGAGGTGCATAGAGACCCAGAGGTAGAGGATGCGATCTCTTGGCGTTGGACCAATGACGGTGTTTACTCAACAAAAAGTGCGTACTTGGCTCAGTTTATCGGAGGGCACACCAAAATCAAACTTCTCCCAATTTGGAAGGCAAAGGTGGAACCAAAATGTCGCTTTTTTGCATGGACCCTCCTTCATAAGAAGATCTTAACAGCTGAAAACCTCCAAAAAAAAGAGGTTGGAGTAATGATCCAATCCGTAAACTTTGCAAGCAAGAACCGGAGACCATTGCCCATATGATCAAAAATTGTGTCCTTACTAGAATGGTGTGGACACAACTTTCACTTTGGCTCAATCTCACCTCGCTGGCAGGACTTGAGCAATTTTCTTCAGTCTACTTGTGGTGGAAAAAGGGCAGAGGTAAAGTTGATAAAAGTGTAAGAAGAGAGTTTGATGGTCTAGTTATCCTTTTCTGGTGGGAGATTCGGAAGGAGCGGAACCGCAGAGTATTTCAGGGCACAGAGAAGACGGAAAGCGAAATTGCAGGCATTATCAAGGACGGCGTTGGTCAACAAAGGGTGTCTAGCTTCTTTCTTTCTTGTTCTTAGTGTTTCAGTGTGACCTGGTGGTTTTTTAGTGTTGTTTTTCTTTTCCCTTATATCTGGTGTTAAATGTTTAGCTATGTTTTTCTGTTTCTATGTATTAAAGTTGGTACATGGCAATTCTCTTGCCGCGCCTTTCAAAAAAGAAATTAATTGGATGGACTGATGGAGTCGTCGAGAGGGATTGTTATACCTGAAATTAAAATCATCTCACACATAGGACAATCTACGTTGTCAATCTGAGGCGTGTGCACATCATGTGTACTCCAAGCAAAGCAGCAGACGAATCAGAATCACATACTGTGCCATGGAAAACCTTTCCATCTTTTAATCACCTTTGAACGAATAATTGAATCTCCATCTCCGGTTACACTCCCCTGTCCTTTCGCGGCCTCTCCCTCCAAGGCTCCAACCCCGCGCACCACCCACATATCCTCCAGGTGAACGAGCACAAAATTCAAACACGAAAAATCCAAAAATCCGATCCCAACCTCCATTTCCAAATCCGCACCTGGGCCCCGCGCCCAAATGCGCCGGCCTCGCGCCGTCGCCGCCGCGCGTCGTCGATGACTCCCGCCCCTCCGAACGCCTCCGGCGACCTCTTCGCCGCCAACCTCACGGGCGCGCTCCTCGCGGTCGCCTCATCCGCCTTCATCGGCGTCAGCTTCATCGTCAAGAAGAAGGGCCTCCGCCGCGCCGGCGCTGCCGGTGCCCGCGCAGGTGCCCGCCCCCTCCTCCACCGTCGCCGGAGACCGAAAGGCGCCTCCTTTTTTTTTTTGTCTCTCGTTTTCGTTATTTTCGTTGCAATCATGGCTTGCGTCGTCGAATGCATCGCTTCGTTCGGATTTCGGACGTTCATTGTATTTTTTAGTGACGAACGATGTTGAAAACTTGCCCTTTTCATGGCCGGTTCGTTGCAATCCTGTGAAATTGTCTTTGATGATGGAAATTGCAGGTGTTGGGGGCTATGGATACCTCATGGAGCCACTCTGGTGGGTTGGGATGGTTACCAGTACGTTCCTGATTCCTTTGGCTAGCTCGTTCTTCACGGCGTATCAAAGAAATGATTGAAATGCTTGAAATTCGCAGTGCTGATTGGCGAGATTGCGAATTTCGTGGCCTACATGTTTGCGCCAGCTGTTCTGGTCACCCCGCTTGGTGCGCTCAGCATAATTGTCAGGTAGGGCTGGCTGTGATGATTGATACACGACCATGTTAATATTCTGTCTGGGGAGCGGGGATGATTAATTCGTGGATCGATTTAGTTTTGATTCGGACATGTGCATACGTTGTGATCTCTTTGGAGCAGTGCCGTTCTAGCCCATTTCACCCTGAACGAGAAGCTGCAGCGGATGGGTGTGTTGGGTTGTGTGCTCTGTATAGTCGGATCAACCGTGATCATCCTCCATGCGCCTGAAGAAGAGACGCCAAGCTCAGTGGCTCAGATCTGGCACTTGGCAACACAACCTGGTACTCCCTCTGATCATAAATAATTGTTGTTTTAGATACTGACATGGTCTAGAAAACACACCTTGACCAAATATTTGTTATTCCTGTATGGTTGTAAATCCTAATAAGAAAATGTCTTTCAAGATGAACATGTCATATGTGCTATCTAAACCTTTGTAAAGGAATTCAGGGCCCAATTTAAAAGTTCCACTGATGCATTCTGGGACAATATGTTGCCCTGTATACCTGCCCTGCTACCATTGGTCACGAAAACTGCCCAGTTGAGTTTTGATGTGCATCCTGTAATGCCTTTCCCTGCTTGCTGGTTGCAGCCTTTCTATGTTATGCAGCTTCTGCATTGGTGATCTCGTTGATCTTGATGCTGCACTGTGCACCCCGCTATGGCCAGACGAACATAGCGGTGTATGTGGGAATTTGCTCGGTGATAGGATCTTTGACGGTAATTGATGTCCATCTGCATACCTTTCATACCAACTCCGTTTTTTCTTTTTTATTTATGTTTGTTTGCATTTTCTTGTGCTAGGTAATGAGCATCAAGGCGGTAGGTATTGCTATCAAGCTTACAATTGAGGGTATAAACCAGGCTGGCTATTTTCAAACTTGGCTGTTTGCAACTGTTTCAGCTACATGCATAATCGTTCAGTTAGTTTACCTGAACAAGGTAGATACAGTATTAACTTTAAAATTTAGGTAGCTATATTCATGATGTTGATTTGCATTTCACATCTCGCCGAACTTCCAGGCATTGGATACTTTCAATACCGCTGTTGTTTCTCCCATCTACTATGCAATGTTCACATCCCTCACAATTTTAGCAAGTGCCATAATGTTCAAGGTATGTTATTTTTTAGAATTTCCATAAATTCCAGATATTCTGTTCCTTTTGCTAAACTTGTCTTTTGTAATTACAATTAGGACTGGTCTGGGCAGAGTATAAGCAGTATTGCCTCTGAGATTTGTGGATTTCTTACTGTGCTTACTGGTACTGTTGTACTTCATTCGACAAGAGAACATGATCCAACCCTTTCTTCAGGTAAATGCTTTCTTTTCTTAGTTTTTAATCAATCATGATTTAGCAATTCTCAGGCTCAGCTATAGGTATACATCATATCCGTTAGTGGACGGCATCACTTGGCAAACATGCTCACCCGGGTTTCCTAGAACTGACCATTAAGTGCTTTGACATTCTGACATTCTGTTTTAAAGTACCCATTTCGTCATAAGTACAGTAGCCTTGTAGCATTGAATCTGTTGATTTACGCTATTGTTGCACAATGCACGGAGTATCAATTTGGCAATCCCTACCGAAAATATTTAATTAGCAATGAAACTGGTTGAAAATTAAAACTTGAGTGGTAAATTTGTTTCAGAATACCAATTTTCTCCCTTACCAGCCTTGCATTCTCGAATCCAGCATTAGTTGTGGTTGTTAATAGTTACTTATTCTACTGCTGCAATGGATCGGGCAATCCCTGCTAAAGTTGGTTCATTTTTTAGTATTAGAGTTGGTTCAATTGAAAAGTAATTTGGTGATTTGCATCAAATGGTTGGAGATTATTCTGTTGACAGTTGTTGTCATGACATCAAATCGTTGTCTTCGTATTTGTGGATCAAGAAATGGTCCACCATTTAGAAGTTTTTGTTGCACCTACCATTTGTGGTGTGCTGAGTGCTGACACGTGTCCTTTTCAAATGCTTTAAGGTTTGTTTCTATATTGTCTTGAAAGGCCATGAAATGTACTATAGCTGTTTTTCTGTACTCTGATCCTCAGAAAATAAAAAAGATCAATATTTTTCTTTGATGTATACTGACAGTTATCCAATTATCAATGTGAAATTTTTTGGCTCATGAATCTAAATCTAGTATCAAAAGCGATACCATGGTAACTTACCTTTTTTTTTTCTTTTTTTGCTTTTACCACTACAGATCTGTACACTCCTCTTCCCCCAATATATTGGCATATCCAAGGCAACGGTGAAACAGGAGGGAAACAGAAACAGGATGGCTTACTCTCTGGTGACTTCATTACCGTGGTGCGACAAGATTACTTTGTCTAGAGACCTTCCAGGACGCTCAATGTTCTTATGGAAGAAAAAACACCATGGAAGGATCCCACTGATGCTCTGTGTTCTGCGGCGTACGGCGTACCATGCTCATAGTCGTCTTAAGACAGCCCTCTGCAGTCACTGGACTACCTCTGTCTCAAAAAATAATGCAATTCTAGCTATGCACTTAGACAAGAACTTGTCCAAATGTATTCCTAGAATTGTATTCTTTTAGGGACGAAGGTAATAATCGCTCGTTGAAATTTCAGTTTGATCGTAGGCACCTGGGCCGACGCCTTGTAGTAAGATGTAAGCAATCTGTCCTCTAGCCTGCTGAGCGGAGCAAAGGTTTTTACTGCCAGTTTGTTATCGGGGTAGTGCAGCTGCAGCAGGATGTTTTGTCAGCCTGAGGTATTTTGGCTTTCTGTTTCTAGTTGGTCTGCTGATGTATTTATGTTGTACAGTTAATACACTAATGTGAATTTATGAATTAGAGCTAACAGAACACAGGTGGTTTCTCATGTACGGTTGGATAAAACTGTCAACAGGTACATAGTAACCATCTTTCAAAAACGCAGGAGGATTGGGGCAAAAAGAAAACTTATTGAGCTTGATGCAAGGATGGAATTGGGGCTACCATCCCGATCCATAAATATAAGAGATTATATGATTTGCATGAGAATTTAAGATCCAAAGACTCATCAAAAAACAAAAAGATATAGGTATCAGTATACTTGTATAGTGGGGTGTTACTACCGCCCCTAGTGGGGTGGAGGGGTTCAGACTCGACGCGAAGGCCAAGAGGATAAATCGGGCTTGATTCAGATGTACCGATTCTCTCTTTTCCATGTCCTTACACCCATTTTCTATTACCGAAACGCCACCGTAGTGCATTGTGTAATGATATTTTGAGGGTTCTAAAGTGTATTAAGTGCTCCCTCCGTTCTAAATTTTAACCTGTTCTAGCCCTCCCTTCCTCCTTTATTTATCATAGATGTTGATTAATTTATTTAATAGAATCACTCCGTATCAGCTGACTGATGCTCTGCATCATAAACAAAACACATATCTAAGAAATTACGTCACGTTTAATATATGGTGTGCCAAGCTTAAGCACGAACCAAACGGACGTGTACAACATAAATTCTTTCCAGCCTCCTCTTTTTTTGTTTCAAAACTTGCACTTTCCATTTCTTGTAAAGGTAGAAACAAAAGATAATTTTTACAATATTTTTTCCTATTCTGTTCGGTACAGAATATACGATACCGCTATACTACCACCAGCTTCTCATCTTCAATTTGACATATTGTTAGTTCCTCACCACAGAGTCTCTGACGGGTGGCCTTGTTGCTGATACATGCTAATTGTTTACATCCTTGCCGGGCCTTTCAAGATGGCGGACGACCGCATAAATTTAAGTTTACATGTTCCAGTTAGCTTGAATGCTCATTGTATTTTTAGGTCGTCAAGCCTGTCAATTAGATCCAAAGCTTTGATCCTGTCAATCTCGAAGTCAATAACTGGAAGCATGGAAGACCTCCTAACTGGGAGCAAGTCTTTTCTGTTGCCACTGGCTGGTGAGTGGCTATTGCTCTTGCTCAACCTACTTTGTTTGCCGTGCCTTGACTTTGTGTCAAACTCTTGACTTTTGCTTATTCCAGGGACAAATTTCCTGTACTTAACATCCCTTAGCATATCCTGATCCTCTTGTGTGAGAATTGATGGTGAATTATTTGTTATACCCGACAATAGTGTGATCGCCAAGCCCTTTTGTGTTGGTGAGCTGACCGGAGATTTAATGGGAGACCTTACACCTCCATTGTTATTTCGTGATTTACTGATAAGATGGTGAAGCCACACGACAAGTTCCAGGATAAGTGCTTCAGTCTTCTCTTTGTCAGCATGATATAAAGTTTCAATTCGGGACATGTCCATCTGTCCTGATAGCTTACAGTTTAACTCAGATCTGTATCAGAAAAGAGACTGTCAGTCACATAGTTTCATCAATTTCTGTTTGCATCACTGAGAAACTTCAGTTTCATCAGTTTCTGTTCAGAATGATCATACAGATGCTAACCCTGTATTTGCCCACTCTCCAACCCAACCAAAGCCATGGTGTGCCCTGGTATGAACAAGTAATTAGATTTTAAGTATGATATGACTAATCTCTGAAGTTCTAAAATAATCAGATCATAGGTGATTAGGAGAGAGATCAATTTACTTGGTTGTATTACTAGCGAAAGGGACAAGCCATCGCAAAGTTTTCTCCATTTCAGCTTTGATCTGAGAAGTTGTAAGCTGCATTCATTTAGCAGAATCATATTTAGGTGCATACCATGGCATATTGATTCATACTGTGCATCCAGAGTAATAGCAATTTACAAATTTGAGACTCCAGCCTGACATACCTCTTCCTTGAGTTCAAAAGATTGTAGCTTGGAACGGAGAGAAGATTTGACGGTAGGTGGCAAGGCATGATATAACGTACCCCTTGCATTCGAAGGCATTGCACATGGTCGAGAGACCTGCTAGTTGATTAATCCTTATTAAGATATTCAAAGGAACTAACGTTGAAGCATTCATTCGATGAAGAAGAGCTGCCACTGAAGGTTGTGATGCCAGTTTATATAGCATATAAACTACAATTGATTACAGTCCTTGTTAACAGTGCTCATTTTCTGACAGTCTTGAGACAAGCAATGGGACTTGATTAAAGATTTATTGCATCAAACATGGTTGATATGGAAGGTTGTCAAACTATTTTCTAATCGAAAAATAGTTCAATAAGATTTCTAGAAGAGTAGGTGAACTTACAAGATTATCAATCTGATTGATGATATTCGCATAATGTAATGCAAGGCCTGCTGGTCCCAATCTATTGTGGTGTTTGGCAGGTCCTTGTGGCTCTTCGCTATCTACAGTCAGATAGAAGCAAGAATCAGGGAGTCAAGAGTCATTGTTGATTCAGCAACATACCAAGACAAAATGAAACAGTAGATTAAGTTGTCTTTGCATGAAGCCAAAAAAAAGACATTTTAACATAAAAAGGGATTAAAATCCTTCCAGAGTCACAGCAATGGCTGACAATGAAGTTAGAAAATAAATGCATTGTGGAGTTCATGTGTTATGGCCATTCAGCGGGCCCATTGGGCTGACCAGTGACCAGGATACTGGGATAGAATTAGTTAGAGACCAGGGTCTACAAGGTCCGGCCCAACACCATTGGGTGAGCAAGCTTCTCGGCTTTGACTTTGTGGTCGAGTACCGCCCCGGGCGCACCAACATCATGGCGGATACGCTCTCGCGCCGTGACACAGAAGATAATGGCCTTCTCACCATCTCCTTGCCTAGCTTGAATGACTTGCACATGCAACCGTGACAGATCCTATGCTCGTGTCGTGGGGCTGTGCGACAAGATCGCCTGATATGTTGCCATCCATCTCGGCGTCAATCCATGACTCGTGCAATGAAGGCATGGAGAAAAACTCTGCACCGTTCCAGCCACAATTTTCACACACCCCATGCCCGCTAGGTGGTCCAGGAGTTCGTCAGCCACTGCTTCATATGACAGCACACGCACAACAAGACTGAACATCTTTCTGCCATAGGGCTACTGCTTCCCCTGCCAGTGTAATCAAAGTGCCCATGGATTTCATTAAGGACAGCCCAAGGTGGGTGGCAAGTCGGTCATCCTCACCTTCTTCGACCATTTCTCCAAGTACGCCAACTTCATCACTCTGGACCAACCATACTCCGCCGAATCGGTTGCCTCCATTCTCCACCAACATCTTCAGGCAACCAGGCTTCACGGTGTGCCCATCTCTATCATCTCGGACCATGACTCAGAGTTCTTGCAAGCCATTTTCAAGCACTTAGGCACCAAACGGCACATGTGTTTGGCATTCCATCCATAGTTCGGATGGGCAGTTGACAAACTCATAGCATGTACCCACGTTGCCTCTCCGGTGGACTGCGTCAATGGCTCCACTAGCTGCCCTAGGTGGAATTGTCTACAAAACGGCATACCCCTCCTCCCTCAAAGACATACCCTTCAAAGTGGTCACAGGCAATGGAGGAGTGTAACGCCTTCCTAGACGACGTTCGAGCACAGGTGGAACCAACTCAAGCTGTGACCAAAAGGGCCTATGGTCATGGCCATCACAAGCTCTCACTGTGGGCGACTGGGTCATGCTATGAGTTTGTCACCGCACCCCAACGTCGCTCAAGCAGCCGGTCCAAGGGAAGCTCCAGCACTAATGTAAAAGGTGGCATGTAGGCTTGCTCTGCCGCCAAGAGCTCAGGTGCATGACGTGTTCCATGTGGGCCTGCTCAAGTCTTTCAAGGGGACACCTCTGGCTACTCCACCCAGGCACCCAACCTGCCTCCATTGCGCCATGGTGTGGCTCACCCAGTTCCAAAGCAGGCGATCAAGATGAGGCTCACAAGTCACATGTGGGGTTCGTCAAGTGTTGATGTAGTGGGAAGATCATCAGCCTGCCTCTGCAACATCCTGGGAGGATGTGGATAGTTTCAGGCTGACAAGCTCACTATCAGTTTTAGCTCGCGGAAGAGCTGTTTCTCGAGGGAGGGAGACATGTCATATGGGACCGTATCTATGGTTGGCACCCAACTAAGGCCAGCCAAAGTGGCTGAGAGTTCACACCAGAATTAGATAGATAAACTTGGGTCAGTTTAAATATATATCTCTCTATCTCGTTAGTTGAGGAATCTTAGGAGATTGGTTTGGCCGATGGCCTATGTAAGCCGCACGGCACATGAGAGGAATTAAGCAATCAGGGGTCTTCTATCTATTATCTCTTAGTTCGTCTAGTCTTCCCCTTGCTTACCCACCAAAGATCAAAGGCAGCTGCCAACGATCGAACCCTGCTCAATCGGGGTCCTCCACCTCCTGCATTGCCCTTGCTGTCATATCGCCGTAACAATAGACATAAACAAATACATCAGAAAGCATTCCCTGTTTCGATTAACATATATTTGGGATACCAGGGTGGCAGGGTAGGCCTGTCTGCTATGACAAAGTAAAAATAATAAATATTATTCCAGACAAAGCAACTATGTTTCTACCCAAATCACCATAATCACGAAATACTAGCAGTCCATAGCAGTTCAAACTGTGCTACAACAATAAGTTGAGTCCATAAGGATTATACCAGCATGACCAAAGGCGTTATATGTCTCCAAATGCAAGAAGCGGACAATGTCTACAAGCTTTTCCATCACCTGGGGAGAATAACGTACTATTTAAACCTTGGAATAAGATGACAGAAAAAGGACGCTTGTAGGTTGAGCAGGGCCCTAAAATTTTTAGTAGTAATCAATATCCAAAAAAGGCAATCCCTTGCCAAGATTTGATATGATAGTATTGTAACAACGGCACCTCATACCAACCTCTTCCAAAGTTTTGGACCAAAGTGACCTCTTTTTCAAACTTTTAACATGCTTACTCTGACCCTTCACTTCCTGCTTCAGTATATCCAGGCTATCACCTGCAAATGAAACATGTTGTTTTCGAATTCGTTAAATGTTAACCTATGTTGGAAAAAATCATATTATCCATTGTTATTGACTGCTTGAAAAAGAATAAAACAAGATAGTGCCTACCCAACAAATCCTTGACCATTTTTAGTGATACATGGCAGGGACTATTCACGGAACAAGTTGAATTGCAGAAGAAAATGTCAATGCATGATTATTCAGAAAAGTGGGGATACTTTTACATTCTACTTAAATGCCTAACGGAAATTGAGTAGAGCTGAGACACATGTTGTTTTTACTGTAGATAGGCTATATTCAATTCAGCAATACAGGTTGCAAATGAAACTGACCTTTTGAACTCAATCCATCTTGCTCTTTCTGTTTAAGACGATAATCATGTTCAAATCTATCCAAGGCATGCAATTCATGGTATAATTCCTGAGGGGAAAAAGGTAGAAAGATAAAAACGGTAGTGTGAGTTTAATAACCAGAATAAGGATAAATTGGCAGATGCTATAAAAAACATAACTTCATCAATGATGCTAGGGATTTGGTATCCAAATAATATATAATTATACCACTCCTAGTCCCTATGGACCAAATATAGGTAGACAACATTTTTCATCATTTTGAATCCTACTTTCTGTCATAATTCATGGTTGCAAATCACAAAAGTTGTATATTATGTAAGTTTCACAAAGAATGCAATGGTGCTAACTCCATCGGGCAAAACTAGATACATCTTCATCTATAGATGATCAAAACTAATTGTCTCACTCCAAATAATGAGTCACTTCCCTCAATGCCACCAGAAATTTTAGGTGTTCCTTCATTGCCATCAAAATTCTCCAATTTCCTTGACTGTCATTACAAAATTTTTACATTCCCTTGATTGCCACTCCCTTTGTCTGGTGTTGAAGTTTAGCTCACTGACGAGACAGTCCCACCAACGGAGAGGATAGAACGGCGGCAAACACAGCCGTCAGTGCCCCCATCCCCGCGCGAGGCCGGTGCGGAACGAGGGTTGCGGCCACCGACGGGCGCGGCGCGCAGTGCCCGACAGCGCGGGGCGAGGCTGGTGGTGCGGCGCACTGGTTACTTGCCCCGCCCCCATCTCCGCCACCGCCATGCTCCATCTCCTACGCCATGATGCACCCTCTCGCCCACGCCCGTCGCTGTTTGCAGCCGCCGGCGTCGGCCGCGGCCACCTCAGCAAGCCCGTTGCCCCAACCGCCGCCACCGACAAGAAGGGAGCTACGGGGCGAGCACACCGCTGGAAGGGAGCGGCGGGATGGAGCGGCAGGAGCGGGCGGGGCGGGGCGGCGCGCCACCGGGATGGAGGAGCAGCGGGGCAAGCACGCCGCCGGAAGGGGAGCTGCATGGAGGAGCGGCGAGCCCGGGCGCGCTGCCAGGCGGGGAGGAGCAGCGGGGCTGGGTGCACGCGAAGGAAGATACTCCGTTTGCCACCGTTCTATCCTCTCTGTTTGTGGGACCCACTCGTCGGTGAGCTAAACTTTAACACTAGGCAAACGGAGTGGCAATCAAGGGAATGTAAAAATTTCGTAATGGCGGGCAAGGAAATTGGAGAATTTCGATGGCAATGAAGGAACGCGTAAAATTTTCGGTGGCATTGAAGGAATTGACTCCCAAATTATAGCTAGACCAACAGTTTGGAACTGCAGTAAATTGAACACAAAGTGAACCGTCTCACTCCAAATTATAGTTTGACCAACAGTTTGGAACTGCAGGAAAATTGAACATAAAGTGAACGGATATTGCCAGTGCAGGCAGTGCAGGCAGTAGACGCCACGTTGGCTGCAGATCTTTGAGGAACTAAATAAATTTGGTCAGATGGCACTAAATTGAGAGGTTGACAGCAACAATTGGTCCAAGAGAACGCAAGATTTACTGACTGTCAAACCAAATATATTTTTATTCATATTGGTTCAAGATGCAATATAGAAGCAGCCAAAATGCCCTTGTATATAATGCAAATAAGCCATTGACAGCGACATGAACAAAAATCCTTTAGTCACAAGCAAGTTTGGATAGGCTAGAGAATAAGCCATTGACACTAAACAAATATTGACACCCTTACAGCTGTATTTTGAACGCAGATGACCAGTTTATGCATCATTGATTCCATATCTTCTTTCAGGAGACTTTGTGGTGTTCGTTCAGATGCCAACCTAAAGAAATTCAAACAAAAATAAAAGTTAGTAGCCTAAAATGAACACATTCACAAGTTCATATGCCTCTGTGGGGGTGTGGGGGGGGGGGCGCTGTACTTTTCAAAGTAACGGTCCAAGTTGTGCCACTGAGGATCCTTGCAATGGTTTCCAAAGCGAATAACCTCTTTCGTGAACACCTCTAATTCTTCCCTGTTGAAATTAACTAATTAAGGACTTGAATTCAAGGTAAAAGAAAAAACATGAATGAATTAGGTTACATGATATGAAGTGCAGACCAGCACAAACCTTTTGTCCGCAGCTGCCATCTTGAGTAGTTCGTCAATATCTTTGGATATAAGGTGTTGAACACCTTCTGAATGAAGCACCACTTCCTTCAGATGCTTTATGCTAGGCTCTGACAGAGAACGCATCAGATTGGAGCCTTTAACTATAGTGTTTGCCACCTCAAAAGCCAACATATATATTTTGTTCCCCTTCGCTGCAGAACTTGACACAAAACCACTACTAGAATTTAAACTTGTCATGCTACTGCCAAGTGTGTCTAGAACCTCCACTGCCTTCTCAAGCCCAACAGTGCTAGCTCTACCTAAAATTGAGGTCACTTCTGAAACCTGTTTCAGTACAAACAGAACCAATATGAATGATAGAGAAGTCTAACTAACAATCTTCACCATGAACACAACATTCAACCTAGACTTCGAGGTACAGAAACATCAGAATATAAATAAGAATAAGTGAAGTTAATGTAGCTGCCAAAATGAAATAGAATACACAAATGCTCTTGCACATGATAAACCATTAAGAATAATAATATGTTGTTCTAAGAACATTAACTACTCAATTTCTTTTTCCAGGATGCCAATAAGCACCAAATATACAGAACGACATGATTTCCTGCTACAACGAAATTTCTTGATCTATCTCCAAAGTCAAATGATAAGGCTAGATACTGAACAAGTAGTAAGTGATGTCTCCAGTATACAGCACTATCATGATTATAACTGTTTACCTGTTGAAACATGTAATATTGCAGTCTAATTGAACATAAATCAAACAAGAGGCGTAAGCAATCCCCAAACCTTGGCAGAGCCAGCTTTTCTCTTGCCAAAACTAGCTCTCTGCGACAGGGACCTAGTTAGATGCGGTGAGGTCCTGGACCCCGCGTCACCACCGGCGGTAGCCCCGGCATGGAAAGCAATCCCAGGGACGACGCTCTCCATGAACGAGAAAGACTGCTGCTGCTGCTGCTCTTCCAGCCGCTTTGCCGCGGCAGCCGCCTCTCCGGACACCGGCGACTTCTCCACCACCAACGGCGCTCCGGGTTCATGATCGGCAACCTGGTTCCGGCCCAGCGTGGTATCGCTCGGCGATTTGTCTATAGCTGAGACCTTCGAGCAGAGGCCTCCCATCCCCTTTCCCAAAACCAATACTCTGACCCCACCTCGTCCCAATCCGATTTCTCGCCGCCGTCGCAGCCAGGGACGGAGTCCGTCCAAGAATGGTTGGGCTGTATTGGCAAGAAAAGAAGGAATCGATCCAAATCCGGATGGATCCCGCGCCGCGCACAAGCTTTAGTACATGGGATGGGAGCAGGGGAAGGAGGGCGACGACTGCGAGAGAAGACTCCGGTGGAAGCAGACTATAGATGTGTTCGCAGGCGGCCGCCGCGGTCAGGGCACGAGGTTTCTTTTTTTCTTTTTGTTGCTGATGGCGGGAGGTGGGAGGAGGCTGCGATGTGCCGGATGCCGGCGAGGTGCCGGAGGCGGGTGGAATGAGTTCGGGCTGAGAAGGCAGGAAAGTGGAAGAACATGCAGGTCGACGGAGACTCACTAATAAATACTCCCAAGTACTCAGCGGAGAAAGAGTCTTTTTACTGTTTCTGAGAGAGTTTGGAAGCATACGGAGTATTATACACACTATGCCCTGTAAATACGCCGGAGAGATGAGGTAGCGTTTGGAAGCGAGGAATTTTTCAGAGTCTGGATTCTGAATATAAAATATAATATCCTCCGCTGTGTTGTATTATCAAGGTCCAGCTGGATTTTAATATTTTGGAATCTGAATCTAAATCTTGATATTGATGAAGTTACTTCTTACCATAGAAGTCTGACTTCTGAAATAAATCTAAAAAAAATGTGAGAATTCGTGTCAAGCTAATATCTAATTTAGATGAACAAGTTTCACCACATATAACTTAACCCACCGAGATGCGCTCAATTCGCAAATAGATTTCT
This sequence comes from Paspalum vaginatum, assembly GCA_030272315.1. Lineage (NCBI taxonomy): Eukaryota > Viridiplantae > Streptophyta > Magnoliopsida > Poales > Poaceae > Paspalum > Paspalum vaginatum. The sequence continues at coordinate 38,423,443 of CM059020.1, read as the reverse complement.
AGATGCTTAAACTATAAAATATAGCATATGGATCCAAAGTATTTAAAAATGATTGTTTGCTAAATAATATGAAATTGCTATTGAGACATGCAACAATAGTAATTATAGGGTGTTCTAGTCACTTTAACGACAGAAAAATTCATTTTTAGAGTTTATGGGAAGTAGTGCATCCATGCTATGACATCCAACAACCACTAAGATTAAGATATAACTCATGTTTAGAGTGATTCCCTATTGTAGTTTCTTTATTCCTTGAAAATCTCTAAGACAATGTAACCTAATGCAAGGCCTGCAATATGGATGCATAGTTATTGCTAAAGCTAGATGTGGAACACTACATGAGGCTCCTTTAACATCTATTGTCGTTAGTGATGGTCACAGAGTCGTTTTATTGCTTCTGTTGTAATGGTAATGGTTAGACACCATGTCTGCGAGCACACGCTAGCATTTTTGAATTACATTGTTGCAGTATAAAGTGGTCATTATTTTGGTTATTACAAAAATTGAAGACAATTTTCTTGACTATGTTAGGCGTTTAGATTTTCCAAATTTATACTCCTACACCAACAAGGAAATAGAGAATATAAACAAAGAGGAAAGATTTTAGAATGCATATAAGGAATGGCACCTACCCCAAATGAGATCCTATTACGGATTTTCTAATCCTAAACATTTGTGTATTTTAATCGTTCGTTAGGGGCTTAGGGCCACTACATGGTCGGTTAGTTATTGTTAGGGCTAGATGTGAAACACTACATGAGACTTCTTCAACTTTTGTTGTCATAAACAATGTCCATAAAGTTTTTTTCTATTACTTCAGTTAGGGGACATGTCTATACACATATCTAGATGCATCATTATAGTTGAAGTTGGTTGCAATTCTTGGTGCATTACGAGGTTTCAAATTCACTTGTACAAACTTATTGTTGTTAGCCAACCCATCATCAACCCAAGGATCGATATCCTATTTTGCATATATTGATACAATCAAGAAGGAATATAAAAAACATAGCAAGTAGAGAACAATTATTTCACCATGTCCACACAACAAAGTGAAATTAGAATGATTATATCCTAATTGATATCTTAGTCCAAAATTTTTCAGATGCATCCAGATCCATAGAGTTGTCGTTTTTCTTATAGTTGTAAAGGTTAGCAGCTATGTGTACACAGGCATGCATGCATTTCCAAACACGTTGCAAATTTTCAAATTCTCGTGTCCACATTTGGTGTTGTTAGGCAATAATATATCCAACCAATTATTTGTGTACTCTTGTGCACATATTAATACAATAAAAAAAGAAAACACAAATATGGATAATGGAGAAGAATTCTCACACTAGGTGCATCTAAGCAACAAGTAAAATTTAAAAAAATACTAGCAAATAACACCCATCCCAAATGAGGTCTTACTATAGTATTTTGTAATCACAAAAAATTCACGTGCTTTAATAGTTTGCTAGGACCACAACGTGGTCACTTAGTTATTGCTAGCACTGATATGGAATCGAGATCCATTTAACTTTCATTGTTGTCGGTAGTGCTTAGTTGTAACGATCTGCAGCCATGTAAATGTAACACACAAGCATTTTTTTTTTTTAAATATGGTCAAAGGTGACCATGATTCTAGGTGCATTACAGAAATTTTGAATTCACTTGTCGAAACTTGGTGTTATTAGGCAATTCCATATCCAACCATGGATTGGTGTTCTCTTCTCCCAACATTACATAATGGAGAATAGTTCTTCTGCCAAGTCATCTATACAGCAACTATAACTTTAGAAGGATTATAAGAAACATAACCTTTTCCAAATGAGTTACGATAGATTTTTTTTCCAAATCCCACAAGCTCTATGTGATCTATAGTCATTTGTCGGGACCAAAATGTGGCTACTTAGTTTTTTTTTGTAGAGATAGATGTGTGGCATTGGACAAGATCCCTTCAACTTCTACCAATGTATGTTGTATCTATAGATTTTTCCTATTGCATAATTGTAATGGTTAGCGGTTATCTCTACATACATGCAAGTACTTCAAAATATGTCATTACGGTTGAAGGCGATCATGATTATCCATGCATTACAAAAATTCATATTCCGTTGCCCAAACTTAGAGTTTTTATACAATCATGTATTAAACCAAGAATTTCTATACCGCAAATGATTAAGACTATATAAGGACTTGATCTAGAGTGAAGCTTGTGTGTTCCTTCCTTGGTGACTGGGATCTTAATCAAGTGAAGGGTTCTTTGTCATGATTGGTAGGTGGACTTGGTGATTGGGGTTTTCTTTGGAACTTGCCAAAGGATTGTAGAAGTCCAAAGATCTTTGTGTACATGGAGTAAGCCCTTTCATGTCGGGATGGTAAAAAGGGACTATACTAGAGAGCACTCGTCTTGGTTACTTGGGAGGCAGCAGTACATTTTGGTGCATGCCACAATGTGGACCGGAGGTGGGTGCCAAACCAACAATACCGGAAAATATTGTTGTATTATCGCTTCCTCTTTACTTTGAGCATTTCATTCTTGCAGGTTTCATGGATTAATAGCTTGTTGCAATCATCTTGGTAATTTCTTGGCTAGGTTTTCTACTTAGATTTGCTCAATGTTGTTTGAACTAGAATGTGTAGGTTGAAAATTTCCTTTTCCACGACAATGGTTTAAATTGTGGGCTAATCCAAGTTTTCATTTAGTTAAGGGTTCTCTATTAGAGTTTAAATTGGCAGTGACACTTAGGATAATCTTAGTTTTTGTTAGGTTAAGGGTTTTTATTATAGTTTAAATTATCCTAAGTTGTACCTCCTCTCGAGCATACGGTCTTTTCATATGGCAATCTCCCATGTCACACAAACAGATCCCAACTCTTCTATCACGCAACTCGTGACCTCTAGAAGACTCCTAAGGAGATGCAACTAATCTGCATATCACATGCATGCAACCCGTGTGATCCTACATATGTTTCAGGTTTCAAACAATGGGCTCCGGTAACACTTGTTAAAATATGCAAAGGAATATAGTGTAGCACTGTACACGTGAACTAGCACCCTGAGATGTCGGGGTGACTTGCTCCTTAAGAGTGTTGAGTGATTTCTAAATATGTGAAGTGCGCATTGGTGAGTGGGTGGACTAACGTGCTCCGAGGAGAACTCTTATTGTTGTTGATTAGCTAGGTTAGCTGGACACGAGTCAGACATGAACTTGTTTAATATTATCTTTGCACATATGGGTTACAATTTACGCGTTTGGTTCCTCCAGGAACCGCGATCTCCACGACTCCACGTGACTGTTTGGTTGAATCAGTCATGAGCATATGCATGCATATAGGAGGTGCATGCACATCGCGGCTGCGAGTGGCGGCATAGCGCAGAGCAACGGCAAGCAACAGGCACTTTGCTACATCGTCGAAGAATAACTAGAGAATATTCACCTTTCGAGGAGAGAAAGCCAGCCAGAAAGGCTGAAACAAACCCATGAACTTTATTTGCGACGACATGGTCAGGGTCAGCGACCCTACGCTACGCCCGTCTTTCCCCAGGTCTTTTTTTTTTCCACTTTTCGTACTGTTTTTTTTTTCTCTTGTCCCTTCGATACATTGCCAACAACTCTGCAATGCTAGCAGAGTAGTAGCAATAGCTTGTGCAGTTGTGCTGCATGTGTTCTTGATCAGGATGCCACCGCCTACCAATCGGCAACCGCCCGAGAGTCGAGAGAAGGGAAGACGGGCAGCGAGGATAGCCTCCAGACCGGCAGTGCGTTTGGCGCCCAAAACTGCCAGGAAACGACGGGATTAGGGCGGCACGGTTCGCGGAAGAAAGTAGTAAAGTACCGCTCGCCGTCGACGTCTCCAGGACCAGGAGGAATGGCGCGGCGAAGCGAAACCTGAGAGCGACGGCACGGGCGAGAGGCTGCGAGGGGTGAGGGCGCCGCCGCGTGCTGTCGAAGAACGGACGGGAGGCAGAGAGGCACGAGGGGTGGAGACGTCACACCAGGTCGGGCGCGAATTGACGCCGAGACGGCGACGGCCGACGGGGGCGACGGGGATATATACGATCTGATCCCGGCCCTCCATCCATGCCGTTAACCGCCGCGCCGCCGCCTGTCGGGCAGGTCGTTTCCCCGTTCTCCGCGCGGCCAAGCCGGGCGCGCCGAGCACGGTTGCGCGCCTGGCCAAAGGCATTGTGGCTTTCTCTGCGTTGCGCGGTCCACGCACCACGGGAGACGTTTTCTGAATCCTATCCGGCTGTCCGAACGCACGAGGACAGTGCTCGTTGCTAACGTAACGTGGTTACCAGGTCATTTCGCCTCTCTGGACAGCCACTAGGGCCCAGGAGTCCTTGCCTTCCACTCCACTTGTTTGCAGAGGTCGAGCCATATCTATCTGGAGGGAGAATGCGGGTAACGTGGATCGCCGACCTGATCCGTCGCCCCGTTCTGGGGCAGCCCCCCCTTCCCTGCCTGGCACGCTGAGGTGCTGAGCCCCTTGCCCTGCCGGCTGCGGCGAACAACCAACCACCTGACCAAACGGCGTGGTGTCCATCCGCCACTTCGGAAAGAATTGTCTGCGGCGGCCAGCGTACGCTCCTCCACGACTAGCTCGTGCCCTTTTCAACCACGGGCTTCACCGGTCAACCCTCGAGGGCGGCTCACGCATCAATCTTTCCGAAACGTAGAGGAAATGAGTTTGTTAAATCCTCAAGGGCGGCTCAAAGCAGTGTATCCGGAACGCAGAGAGATGCGCGTAACACCATCAGGAACCTTCCTACAGGTCCATGCAGCACACGCCCTCGCTACAACATCTTCAAACAGAATGCTTCAAGCAAGCAAACGTTGACCAGTCCATCGTATCAAGTCAGACAAACGCTGATGCTTAGTGCTGCGAAACGTGGAACTAGCGCTAAGATCATAATTTACAGGGCAGACACACAGCGGGGCTATTTTACATCAGTGGCTGGCATTGTGCGACCTAAGTTTTCACTTGACGCACAAGCAGTTTGCGAGGTCAGTGGGCAAGGATGGCTTGGTTTTCTTTCTGCAGCTGGGAGTCCTAGGTTGAGAGGTACGAAGACATGGCTCTTCTGAAATCCAGATTCATTGGGGAGCCTGCGAAAGGGTTGCCATCAGGGACCCAAAGGCGGCCTCTGTTCGGAAGCATGACCTGTGGGCTCATGCAGTCTTTGTCGGGCTCGGATGGAGCTTGTTCCTTCTTTTTCTTCACAAACTCAAAGAACTCTGCAACTTGACGAGCATATCTACAGTCAAAAGATAAATGTTAGATTAGATGGGAATAAAGAATTTTTACAGGTACGTCAAGGACTTCATTTTTTTGGGGGTGGGATAGGGGGTGGGGGGTAATCGTGTCGGAAATCAATTCGATTCATCAAACAGTGGATGGAACAGAACTGCAACAGAGAAACTAAAGCTAAGAAACTGGCTGTCATTAATGGATAAAACTTAAGGAAAGCAACAATACAATTTGTATAGGCAAGTTCTGCACACTTACTGTCGTTTAGCTTCTATGTCTTTGTTGAAATCAATGTCGGGTTCACAATCCAAGACGAGAGCAGGTACCTACATAGAAAAAGACATCAATTTAACTAGGATACTTAGCACAATAGCAGTAAAAAATAAGGCGGGAGTAAGTAGTGATGCAATTTTCAGTGGTAACCAGCTGTATGCCTCCAGGAACTAATTTACCATTCTTCACAAAATTATTCAATTTAAGTTTGAATTTAAGAATTTTTTTTCTTAGCAGATGCATTCAGATTCAAACATTGGAGAGGGAGTGTGCTAGCATAAAACTGTGACGATAGCAATACAGTTTGTGAGAAATGATTGTGTTTGCAATAATTAGCATCAGGAAAATGATAAAATGTGGCAGACTGGCAGTGAATTCATGTATAATTGTTACCATGTTTGCTGCCCTCATCAAACTGCAACATCATCTAATTTATAAGGAATTGAGAATTAACTAGTCAACTGCCGAAATCTCATAGAAAATTCCAGTCTTGTTCAAGTAACCATTTTTTTATTAAAATCTTTGGAAAACCCCTACAGTGCAGGAACCACCAGACCAGCCAGGTGTTTCCTGAATCCAGAATTTGGAACAATGGGAGAAAGTACCTTCTGGATGCTAGAGTGCATGTGATTTCCTTCCAAGTAAAATACACGATCCCGTATTTCCGGAGGCAAGGAGCCCTCCATATGCATGGGTAGCTGGCTGACTGATAATACACCAGGACCTGAGCCTTTCGAAGGAAGCAACCAGCTCTCATGTTTCTCATGCAAACCTTGCAAGTAGTCAAGCGTAACTCCACCTTCCTCTGACCTTTTCCGATGCATCATTCTTTTGTGGCAAGTATCTGGACTAGCTCTTAGATAGATAAATCCATCTGGGATGAGACCTGGGAGCGACGAAACAACAGGATCAAACCAGGAATCATAGATGCTGATCTCCATCTCATTCATCCAATTAGCTTCGTGAACAGCACGAACAAATACCTGGCAGTACATAATACCATAACAAATATAAGATAGCAGTACTTAATAATCGTATTAGAAGGCAGCTGAACTGCATGTTCAGTTCATGAACTAGAAGTTGGAAGAATGGTTGACCTACCATCCTATCGCTGAATACACTTCTTTCCATCAGTCTGAGAGGTTTTATTCCTGCTTGAGATTCCCTCTCTTGCATGACTCTCGTCACAAAAACATAGTTTTGGAAAGTGTATGCATACCTATGTGGCTCGGCATAGAAGGCATCTAATATATTGAAGTGATCAGGTCCAACATTTTGCCACTTATCAATAGGCTCAGGAACTATCTCCACAAGATCACGCAGTTCAATTGTCTCATTAGCTATTCTTTGGAGGAAAGTGGTCTTCCCAACGCTGATATTCCCTTCAACACAAAAGGTCAGCCTCTTCTTTGGAATGGGTTTGGATGAGTCTGTATCCTTCAGTTCCTCATCGACACTCTCTTTAATGAATGAAGTTATACTCTCGGCATGGTTCTTGTGTACAATGCCAACAGAACTCTGCAAGAACTCAACCATCTGCTCGCTAGACTTGCCAAAGAACTGCACATGCATGCAGATTGTTAGTAAAACATACCATGGTGCTATATTAAGAGAAGTGTTTCAAATGGAGAAAACCATAAAACTTACACAACGTAAACAACAATTAACAAGAGAACTAAGAAGCAAGCTGAAGCATTCTCATACCATTTGTAAATCTGCAACACCACATAGGCACTGAAAGGCCTATGCAAGAATTGCAATCTTAATAGGGAAAATTGCGTATATGCGTTTGCCCCTCTTTTTTAGAGTTTGCTTGTTTGCCCCTGCTTTTCGAGCGTGAATCATCTGTTTGCCCCTAATTTCCGACAACGTGAGCTGAAGCAGCTTTCAGCAAATAAAGAAAAATGAAATATGGAAAATCCATATGGGAAAGTTCTTTCCTACCCCTACCTTATCTACTGAGACACAATTCATCTCCTTGGTCTCTCGGGGAGAGGACCGGCGGCACAAGGCAGGTGGAGGGAGCCGGCTCGTGCAAGGGCTGGAGGCTGTGCACCGCCTCGATGGGCGCACGCGACGCCGGCGAGGCAAGGCAAGCAGCGGGCCGGGGCTGCGCGCCTCTCGCAGGGAGCTGGTTCACGAGGGGCTCGGGGCTGCTCGCCACTCGCGCGGGGGGCTGGAGGCAGCGTGTTGCCTCACTAGGCACAGTGGGGCGCATGCGACGCCGACGAGGCAAGGCAGGCGGTGGGCTGGGGCTGTGCGCCTCTCGCAGGGAGCTGGCTCGCGCAAGGCTGCGCATCGCTCGCATGCGCCGGCGGGGCCACGCGGCTCGCAGGGGGCCTGGATCGGTGCGCTGCTCACCATGGGACAGGGGTCGCGCGCTCGCAGGAGCCGGTGCAACAAGGAAGGTCAGGCTAATGCTGGACTCCTGACTCTCCAATCAGAGAAGTAGACATGGAATCCATTCCTCTGTATACTAGGTAAACCCTTATTTTGGAATGGGGTATACTACAAATATATGCTGGCATTTGCTTGAAATATATCCGAAATAAGTCCAGTTATGCAATTTCCTATAGATTGAGGGGTCATATACACCAAGGGCGTATATGTCTTTTCAACCTCTGTTTAACACCGTTACCTGTCCTTAACAGAACAGGGGCAATGACAAGTTTCGGATTTAAAAAGAAGGGGTAACCATGCAAAGTCCAAAAAAGAGGGGCAAACGTGCACTTAGAGGACGAAGCGAGGACAGTTATGCAATTGGCCCATCTTAATAACATGAGATGAATTCAGAATGGGAGGTGCAGCAAAACCGTAAGGATTATTACTTCAGCATACACTGGAAATGGACATGAGTCAGTTACAATTGACTCAGTTTGACATACTCCAAAATGGGCCAGTTTTTTCTGAGAGTTTAATACAATTATCTTGCTTATAAGTTCCAAAAAAACTGGTAAGTCTAAAACAATAGTGATATGCATGAGAACATTTTTAATTAGCATGTCGCATTCCTTTCATGCGTTTTTAAGTTTCAAGTATGCTGGGTCACTAAAAACAAACTAGAACTCTGCAATGCTAAGCATTTGCTGCTTGAATATTTCAGCACACTGTGTAGTGTGTGTATATTATGTAAGTGTGCAAAATATGAAATTCAATATTTTTTAGGATTTGGCCACTGCCATCATACAGCAAGAGACATCCCACATTGCATAAGCAGACAACCAACTGGCTAAGCCAGAAAACTACAGAAACGCTACCTGCTCAAAAAAAAACTTTCGAGGAGGGCAAACCACCAAACTAACTCTCAGAAAACACCTGATGCCATACCACAACTCCTCCAGCAGGGCCCCTCACTGCAGGTCCCCCTTGCGTCCAGACTCCAGAGATTCGATATTTTGACTTGTTCAACAAAGCATAGATATAATATATTGTATGCCATATATCATGTAGTGTATTGATAACGTGTTTGGTTCACGTATTTGTAACGTCATTTGATTACAGGGTAATTTGATTGTGACCACAATCACATTGTTGGGCTAATCATTTCCAGCGTTCATTTCCTGTATGGCATGGGAACAAGGTAAAGTAGCCTTTTGTTACTATGTTAACATTAACGGTGTTTTCCATTTAAGTTTGTGTTTGCATTACAATTTCTGAAACAAACATCACCTAAATGTTATCAGCCAAAACTAGAAGCACACAGTCGGCAGTCACATGTACGGATTGTCAGAATGCCGCGATTCAGTGTGGTTTTAACTTTTAAGAAATGAACTAATACATCGATGACTGAAACGCAGTTAGAGGTGTCTAACAGTGGCGCAGCACACTGACGAATGAGCGTCAAGAGCGAAATCCTTCTCGTAACACAACACACAATCCAGCAAATGTCGAAACACAAACACGCGCACCTTATCCCTGTAGAGCTGCTTGAGCTGCGCGACGCCCTCGAAGCCATTGTCGACGAGCTTCCTCAGGTTGCGAGGCCCCACCCCGGGAATCGCCAGCAGCTCGACGCTCGCCCCCACCGCGCTCCCGCCCCTCGCCCTCCTCTCCGAGGCCGCGCGGCCCCTCCGGCCCTCCTCGGCCTCCGCGTCCTCGCCGCCGCCGCCCCGCCTGGCGGCCTCGGCGGAGCAGAGCAGCCCCCTCCGCGCCTCGCCCCAGCCGCCGAAGCGCAGCCACGGCGGGGGCCGCGGGCCCGGGCGGCGCGCGGCGGCGAGGCGGAGAGCGGGGGAGCCGCCGAGCCGGAGCGCTGCGGGCATGGCGGCGGCGGCGTCAATGACCGTGAGAGAGAGCCTGTGCATCTATAGCGGCGGAGGCGGAGGTCATCAATGGGGGCTGCTCGCTCTAGGGTTTGGTTTGTGGGGGGTTTTTGGCTGGGTTTGGCGTTATCGCTCGTGGAGCGGTGTCGTCGGGAAGCGGGCGGGAGGGGACTGGAGGAGGCCGACCGGCCGCGGAGACTGGTGGTCTACGGGGAGCCGTGCACGGGGTGGCTGGCAGGTGGGTCCGCCCGTGGTCCACAGGGCACGGGCAACTGAATTGTTTGCACGGGAACAGTTCGCCGCTTTGCAGCCCTGGTCTGGTCTGTTCACGGTCCACCCATGCCGACGGAATTGCGCATGGCATGGGGCTGCTGGATCCTGGGCTCAATGGCGCCTTGCATGGGCCGTCAATGGCAGATCCTGATTCCAGGGTGAAAAGCGAAAAATCTGTTTTAGGCTCCGTTCCTTTGGATGCAGCAGGAGCACAAAATTCCTGCCACACAGTACACTGTCTTCTCGATCTTTGTTCATTTTAAAATACAATGATTCTCGTTCTTCCACGTCACTCAAATTTTGCCGCTTTCCTGCAAAAAGGAACACTGCCTTAGTCCTATGGGAATGGAGCTCAGAAAAATGCAGCCCAACTCACTTGCAGAAAGTAGAGCGAAATTCACAGCTTCTCGCTTCGGACGGCACATCATTGCAGTTCATAGCACGGACAGTTTTAATCCTCTTTGAATCACTTGAAATCTTGCTTATCCATGGCTCGCTGAATTTGGATTCAAGGTGGTGGGGTTTAAGGCTTTAAGGGCTTTACCCAAGGCCGTGGATGGCGAGCATTGGGTGGATCAAAACAGCGTTGGGCGGTGCTGCGGGATGGAAGGAGGAGGGGATGAGGTAGCGACGACCATGGCTATAGAGAGGGGGGCGATGATTAGAGGCGGGGTGGTGGCAAGGTCGGCATGGACGGTGATGAGGTCAGGAGCAATTGTGGCAGCGACGAGGTCGACAGCGATAAGGGGAGGGGCGGTGCAATGGCAAGCGAGGTGTATACTATGGATGAGTGGTGGTGAGGAGGCATCCATGGCAGCGAAGGTCGGAATGAGAGAGATAGAACAGATAAAGAGGAGGAGGAAGAAGTTAAAAGGGGCTGACGTGTGGACCCCCTATGAGATCAGCACGGCTTGACTACCATCCAATTGGACTGGAATGAGATCCGAAATAAGTTTAGAGACGGTATGACACTGAGTTTAAGGACGGTCGTGACACACTCCAACAAATTTAAGGACCAGCTATGAATATTACTCAGAAAGGAGGGAAGGAATGGATTTGGATCGTCGAATTTAAATCCATCCTAACTTAAACACTTTAAAACTAATACACTTTTCGGTTTTTGATCACTCATTTAATGCACAAAGCTCGCCCGCAGTGGCACAACTCTAGCTAACCGATCCTGATGCACGACGCCGCGGCTTTAGCTCACAAGCCCTAATGTGTGGCATCGTAACTCTATCATCACAGATTTGCTATTCATTGCCTCCACCCCCACCAGTGTCGTCACGAAGAACCTTAGGTCTAGGGCTGTCACTCGTTCTTGTGCGTCGCTGCTACAGGATCTCTACGACAACGCCACAATTATTCGGCATCCACACATCAGTGGATCGCTCGCTCCAGCGCAGCATGGTCCTTGAGGGCTTGAGCATCATCTTATCTCAGTTTAGTCCGTCTCGCCTCGCGTTGAGAGGAGATTTAGGGCCGAGACAATATGGTAATCGTACATATCCTGAGATGTGAAGAGAAAATGAAAAGGATCGAATTGCGAGAAATGCTCGGGATTAAGAATTCGCATAAAGTGTCAATTTCACAAAGACCTATGAATTGGATTTATGCCGCATATGCATCGAGTCCCTAAAACTGAAATATCTCATTGGCCGCTGACGTTGAATGGGTACCAGCGCTAGAAATTAAACCGCGTGGCGAAGCGTAGCTGCAGCTTATTTTTTTAATCAGAAGCAGGAAACAATCGGTGCCGAACCGGAAAGCTCTGGCAGTGGCAAACATCACATATTTCTTACGATAGCTCGCTAACGAAAACATTCCCAACGACGATTATAAAAGATGCTTCCGACTTCCGAGAAATTAAACAATTAGGCACCACTAGCAACATAGCAATCTGTCCATGGGGCAGGCAGCAGGAATTCTCCGCCAGAACTAACCAACAAACCCGATGATGCATTCTGCACGCCAATAATAACGTTATCCTTGCCACGATACTTCGGTTAGTCGTTTATATAGCAAGTAGTAGTACTGTATGAACCCATCAACCGACATATAGTACAACTCACCAGGGATCGTACCATCATATTATCAGTACTACCAAACGAGCCTTGCCACCTCACATATTACTCCAAATGCTGCAAAACAATGAGCTGTGAGCTTCAATTCACCAAGGTGTCCCCAACCATTTCGATGACAATTGGTTCAACAGATCATGGAGTCCTGCCACGGACAAAGTGTGATTATTGCACAGTCCCATAGCAGGTTCAAAATTTTAGCTGGATTCATTCATCAGTCCATGTATGTGTATTTAATATGTTTTAGATTTATTAACATTTATATAAACATATAGTTGAGTAAAAAATGCTAAAGCTATTTACAAATTAGGACGAAGAAAGTGCATAAGTGCATCTGACTCGGCACCAACTGTCAATGATCGCTGGTGCCTACCAACCTTTGTACTGCGCGTTCGTATGATGTGTGTGCAGGCGAGTTGCACATGCGGCGACAGTGTTCTCGGCCACTTATTCGGCGTGCAATCCGACCTCCAACTAGTTTGATCAACTAGGAGTGCTGGTGCCTCGTCTACAGCTAGCTGGCTAGCCCCCAATAATAGCCAGTTTGGTAGTGCAGTACCCACATACTGTTTCTATGACTTTGCACGGGATCTTTTAAACGGCTCTGACTCTGTTGTTTTCTTTAACAAATACTCCTAGCACTTTTCTACCTTTCTTTGTAAAAAGTTTGGCGGATTAGCATTTCAGCGGCGTAGTATTTTTTTATGGGTTTTGCATGCTTGGAAAAAAGAGTAATGGGATCTCGGAATTGGGTCGTGTTCGCAGCATTTTCTTGACTGCGCATTTCCATTAAATCCTGAACATGTTCCTCAGTAATGTTATTTGCTATCTATCTAAATGCCAGATTTAGTGTGGAGGTGAACTTGTCTAGCAGTCCAATTTATATTATTAATCTTTTTATCATTATTATGAACTTTTCAAATATACCAAAGAGCAGTAAGAAATAGTAGAAGATGTTGAGAAATTTGACAATATCCGAATTAAATTATGAAAATAAAACATGTAAAATATGGCAGAAACTAGCATGTACTTATCTAGTATCAAAGCAAAAATCTCGCAGATCATAATAAGCAGATAAAATAGATCGATCTGGTTATACCTGTCGGCAGTTAGAGCCGATTCTGTACTGACGACGTTGACGATGAACGTGTCGCGGTGACCTCCGGCAGCGGAAGTAGATGGACGACCCGTGGTGAAGACAACGCGCAGTAGCGCGGAGCGCTTTCCAAAAATCTTATTCGTCTTCTCCCAGTGCAAGAGCTCGAAAGACGAAGGGTTCCGGAGACCTGCTCTCCCGGTTGCAGATGCACGTCGGCACAGAGATGGAGAGAACTACGAAGGCGGCGCAGCAGCGAGAGTTGGCAAAACTCTAGGTTTTTCGGTATGTCTTTTGGCGACGCCGGTAGGCTGCTTATATAGGACCCTACGATCCGATCTCGTGCCGCGATTATGATCTCGATCGGATAAGGACTTCAAAACTTAAGGCTCAAGTTAGGAATAACTTAAGGCTTAAGTTAAGACTCTAAGACTTAATGCCTAAGTCACCAAAAATAAATACAGCAAAAGGTAACCGCGCTCCCGTAATGTCAAGATCTGGATTTCGGCGAACCATTCACGCAGGTGCCACGCGCCAGCGCCCATCTCCCCGCCTCGGCCCGAGCCCGGCGAGGCGAGGCGGGTGAGCGCGCGTGTGGTCTTCCTTTCTCCCTCCACACCATGACCTAGTAGGACCACTATCAAGTAGGTGAAACTCTCTTTCCACTTGCAAAGTGGGAATAAAAGTTCTACGCTCCTCTTTCTCATACATGGATCTTTGAGATTTTTTAAAATTAATAAATGGACCAAACCTATATATTCAACGGAAGAATGTCACTGTCAATATGAGTGTCTAGGAGATAAACCAGAGTATCTTGGACTCCATCTTATTCCTGTGGATGTCTATATATCTGTCTGCAGAGGTTACTGAGCTATAAACAAAACAATTTAATTAGGAACATTGCTTACAGTGCTCGTAAATGAGGACCGAGATGGTCTGTAGCTATGGCATGTCTAAGTAATCTCCACACAAAGGTCTTGATCTTAGGCTGGAATTCTTTCCGTTACTAGATTATTTGGATCAGAGCCAGTTATCTCTTTATAAGGGGTTTTAGCCTTCCCTGTTTTAGCGCATATTTATATTTTATATACATGTTGATAAATCTAAACATATACATATAGAAAATAAATATATGGCCCAACCAATATATAAAAACAAATATATCTTATATCTACACAGTAAAAAAGCGAGTTTTCATAATGTTATTTTTCGCTTAACGGAAATATCTGCACCTCTCGTATTGGTCCCAGTCTCCCAGCATACAGGTTGGAAAGGATTAGAAAAAATTAAAAATGGCCTAAATTGGTAGAAAAAAAATGGTTCTACCATCTAGTCCTTTATTTTCACATCTAGTTTGTACCTATACCATCAGATAATTGTCCCCCTTATTGAAATTAATGAAAAGAAAAGGCGACACGTGGAGAGTCTGTTTTCTTTTAGTTTCTTATGTGTCTACCTTTTGCCTCCTTGATCATCGGCCAGTCTTCTTCTTCTTTTTCCTCGATGTCGTCCCGCCATCCACTCTTCACGCAATCCACATAGACCCGTGAAATATACAAGCTAGGACACGGTTCACATGGTACCTCAACTCCAGTAATATTGAAAGACAAGGTGATTCTACGATCCAACCTCTCGTATCTAACATGTGGGTCTTGTTCGCGTGATATTTATTCATGGGTCTAATTCGGACAGCAGGAGCAGCTCACGCCAAAATGGAGATCCAAGTCATACACATACTCTGTTTTCAACGTTCTATATATCGACAGAAAGTTAATGGATAACCTTTCCAACTCAATTCACACCAATCTAAAATTCGCTCGCATTCTATGGGAATTGTCAAAATATTATGATATAGAATTTATTCGCGGTTCCGACTCGGAGTCACGGACTGCAGGCCCAAGTCACGTACGGACTCCATTTTTTACATTATATATATCGATAGAAAGCTAAGGGCATGTTTAGATTGAACAAGGGAAAGTTTTTCCGTTCCTACATTTTTCCTATGAAATTGAATTGTTTCCTATAAAATTCATATACTATTTGTGTGAAATTCTTGAGTTCCAAACATGCTCTGAAATGGTAGCCTTTCCAACTCAACTGGACCAACCCTACAATTGGCTCGCAATCAATATGAATCATGGAACAAATATAACATGAAATTTATTCACGAACGTGATAAAATGAAAAAAAATACAAGAACCTTATTTTCTCTAGAAATTCCTAAAAAAAATTATACCTCTTCCTATAAAATTTGATGAAAACTGATAAATTCATTAATATAACTAGCATAAATTAGATTCCTATATTATATTAAGTCAAATATAAGTTTAGGTTCTTCCATTGCAACTCACAAACATTTTTACTAATGGAATAACAATGCATGAACATGTCCCACCCAATCCGTGCGATCCCTAGGTCAAGATACGCCGATTCTCTTCCTCCCCGGCGCCAAACCTGTTCCCAATAGAAATCCATCCCTCAACGCTCAGCCTCCTCTCTGCGGATTCAAGGCGATCGAGGGTTGAGGGATGCCGAAGGATTCTAGAGTCCGGAGTCTGGATTAGAGGACACATTACGATACAGGTAGTACATAAATTAAGAGGAAGCAGCGGATTTTTATAATCTCATGCGCTACGCACGTCACAATAATCCATAGGTGATCCAAATACGCCTTATTCTTGAATAGGTGAAATTAGGGTGCATAGTGGCTGTATTTTATCTTGAAGATCTTAATGCCAAGAGATCGAAACAATATCTGCTCGCACTCAGTTCCTCATTGCTCCAAGACGCGGTAAACAGGCCACGGGTCTAGCCGACGACGTCACATTGACTCCCCATCGTCCCATGAGTGATGAGTCGGCCCATCTCCGTACGTCCGACCTATTCGTCGCGCTCGATCTGGGTTCGTTGAGAGGGTCGTATCGTACTCGTATCCCTATCCGGCTATCCCATCCGGCAGCCGCTGACTCCCATCGATGCATCATCCATCCCTTTCGTTCCCTTGGTTGCTGGCTGTTGTGGATCCACTGCATATTCCATTAGCAAGGGCCGCTCTACTTGCCAAATTGACGAGCGCTAGTAGCCTCCAAAAGTCCAAAGCTCAGTCCGTGTGTCATGTGAAGCATAGCACAGTATAACCCAAGATCTCCACCACCGGACGACGAGTGGATGGGGAAACCCGGTCAAAAAGGGCAAAGGGCGGATCGTCGTCGGCAGACGGAGACGGCCTCCGCCGAGACGCGAGCGCTGACATCCAGGGCGGGCCGTGCTGCTGGTCTGGTCTGGCTTCCTAGTAGCAGTAGCTCCGATCCTCCGTAGACGGCGCAAGTGGTCGTTCTGGCCGCGTTGACCGCTGCGCCGACTCGCGTTTCGCGCCGGCTGACGTGAGGCGTATATACGGCCGCACGCACGCACGCACGGCACGGCGAACGGGCAGAGGGAATCGCGGCTCTGTGCTGTGCTGTGCTGTGCTGTATGCTGTGCGCCTGCGCCTGCCTCCTCTGTCCCCGTCGCCGCCGAGTCAACTGAACGTGTTTGGCGAGCCGTAAAACGAGAGCAAAAGTGGACTCCACTCCTGGTGACCATAGTAGCAGCGATCGAGTCGAGCGCCTGCTGCAGGTTTGGTCTGGTCACCGGGAAGAGACTCAGTCGCATCGCAGGCCGCTGGGCCGTTGAAGCAACCTGCCGTCAGCAGCTTCAACAACCAACCGGGGCGCTATGCCGGTGGTACCAGTGCTCGTTTTCCTCCTAGGAGTACGCGGGATTGCGGGAATGGGAATCGTTGCGGTGCGAGTTCAAACAAACCTCTTTTCATTTTTGCGAGGGAGCTGGACCTTTTAGTTGGGATCCGGCCGGTTGTAAAATGGGCCCTTCCCGACCCAACGAGACCTAATACACTCTGGAGCGCTACGTACTCCCTAGTTTTAGTTGCCCCAACGAGAAAAAGGGCGGGAGGACGCTTGGCATGTCGTCAGTAGCTTTGACCGTATCTCCGCGCCCGCCTACGCGATGCCCCCCCGCAGCAGCAGTACCAAACGCGACCTAAAAACTCCCAACCGTGCCGGGCGCACGTCACCTAATCACGCGCCTAAACTAATCACCTTCCACTTCCAGAGCTCGCGAGGAGGAGCAAGTTGGACGGGACGGAGCCCCTGCCTGGGCATTGATGGGCGTACGTGCTGTTGATTGCACGGCCGCCCTGGGCGCGCATCATTGAATGTGCACCGTACGTACTGCTGTTTTCGCGTTGATGGTTTCTTCGCTCATGCTGTCCCGCCTGCCTGCACCCACCACCCGCCCTGTGCATCAGCACCCAAACCTCCGCGTGGCCATTTCCATGTCATAAAACGCAGGCCGCCGCTCCAACCGTCGCCGCGACGTGACCGCCCGGGGACGAGGAGAGGAGGACGCAGCGCGGCCCAGCTACCAAACCGCAGTGACAGACAGAGTCACAGGCAAGGCGCACGACACGCGGGCTCCACCGCCGCAACCGCAACCACCGCCCAACCCAAGCCTCCAGCTCCCTCGACCCGTCAAATCGATTTCACCCGGGGCCGGAGACGCAGCCGCGGCGGTCAATGGAGAGAGAACTGATGAGAGGAGCCCAGCACAAACCAAAACCAACCAAAAGTGAGCCGAGCCTACCGCTACCAGTACTACCACCCACCATATATAGGGATCGGCATCGTCCCCCCGCGGCCGCGCGCCTCGTGGAGCAACCAGTAATCCTTGGGCCGGGCCAGCGCCGCCGCCGCAGCAGCATCAGCAGCGATCCGGCATGGGGCGGTCGCCGTGCTGCGAGAAGGCGCACACGAACAAGGGCGCGTGGACCAAGGAGGAGGACGAGCGGCTGGTGTCCTACATCCGCGCGCACGGCGAAGGGTGCTGGCGGGCGCTGCCCAAGGCGGCGGGGCTGCTGCGCTGCGGCAAGAGCTGCCGCCTGCGCTGGATGAACTACCTCCGCCCGGACCTCAAGCGGGGCAACTTCACGGACGCCGAGGACGAGCTCATCATCCGCCTGCACGGCCTCCTCGGCAACAAGTGAGTCCTTTTATATTCTGTACTACCACGGTACCACCACCGGCGTGCTCTGCTGCTCACAAGCCTCTGCGGCGATCGACAAACAAACAGGTGGTCCCTCATCGCCGCCCAGCTGCCCGGCCGCACGGACAACGAGATCAAGAACTACTGGAACACGCACATCAAGCGCAAGCTCCTGGCCCGCGGCATCGACCCGCAGACGCACCGCCCCGTCACCGGCGCCGCAGCGGCCCCCGCCGCGAAGCCGGACTCGTCCGACGACGGCGGCAGCAGCAGCGGCGCCAGCGCGGGGACGACGGAGCCGCGCTGCCCCGACCTCAACCTCGACCTGTCCGTGGGCCCTCCGGCGGCGGCGGCGCCCACCTCGACGTCGGACTCCCACCCGCAGCCGTCGGTGTGCCTGTGCTACCGCCTGGGACGTCAGGCGTGCCGCTGCGCCGGCCCGGGCACGCCGCAGGGGTTCGGGTATTTGAGGCCGCTGGAGCAGGGGCAGCACATATGATGAGAGAGGAGAACTCGAGAGCCCGCGCCCGCTCTGCTGCAATTGCAAGGCAGGCACCAGGCAGGCAGTTCTTTTCTTTTTTCTTCTTCTTCTTATGATGATGATGATGATGGAAACGAGAAATGGCAAAAAGGGCGGGGGAAATTGAAAACCCGATTCTGATCCTCTCGTCCCGCGTGCCGTCTTGCGCAAAGTGCGCGCTTTTCTTTTAATTTTTTTTGCCCTCCGTCTCCTCGTGCGTGCGTGCATGTCGTTTCGAGTTCCGTTGCTTCGAAAGAATTGTATTGTTCGGAGGCATCGTTTTCACGCTGCCGACGAGCGAGGCGAGTGCACACCTCCTCGTCAAAAACAGAATCCAAGCCGTTGATTGGAGGTTCGGGCGGGCCGCAGGACCGTCGAGGCATGCACATACTGCGTCAGGCTATTCTCAGCGGAGCCTCTCAGCGGAGCGTACAAATTAATACTATAACGCTAATCTAAACATGAAGAGAAGTAGTTGGAGTCAGTCCGCTGATATGTTCTCACGCACACAGCTAGTACAGCGAAAGGGCATCCAGATTGTGGTAGTATTCGTCTATTCGAGAAGAAACTGGACTCATCATTCAGACTTCAGAGCATGCAGTAATGCGATCGAGCAGGAGCAGCCAGCAGGACGCGGAGGATTGATTGATTTTTCAGACTTGAAAGCGTGCCCGCGCGTGGCGACACCGAGCGAGCAGGCGCTGCGTTTGTACGGTTCCTGTGCCGTTCCCGTTCCGGTAGTGGTAGGTAGCCGAATCTCCCTCTTTTTTTACTACATGGTACGTGCCGGTGAGGAGGACCTGACCTGACAGCCCAAAAGCGGCGAAAAGAGGGCGGGGGCGTCAGGCCATGTGACTGCACTGCCTGCCCAGAGCCCGGTGGTGGTGGTTGGTGGGTTTGGTGGTGTGCAGCGGCCTGAAATCCGCAGCTCGCCCTTCCGCTGCTCCTTGCATCGTACTCCGAGCGGCGCTCCAAGTTCCGGCGCTTTCCGTTCCATTTTCGCTGGGTGCCAAAATGCCCCAAATACGTGTGCAGCTGTGGACTGGTCACCGGGGAACGACGAGGGCCTGCCTGACATCATCGCCGAACAGCACGCGCACGCGTCGGCACTTCGTCGGCGCGCGGCATTCATCTCGAAGCACTCTTTGTGCCCCTCCTCGCCCCCTCTTTCTACTGCAGCAGTTTCTACTGCTCTTCTTTCACAGCGGACGTCTAGGCCTCCGAGCTCTGACCGGAATTATGGAATAACCTCGTTTGGTTCGTCGTTGTAGATCATCGGCTAGCTATAGCTCAAGTGGCGCCACGGAAACATCCCAGTCATGTGTTGCCATCCATCCATTCCATTCACCCCCACCTTCGATGCCGCGCGCGTCTCGGTTTGACCTAGGTGAAGCCAGGTCTGTGGGGTCCTTTTCAGCGCAGCTGCGCAGGTATTCTTCCCAGTGTGCGGCGCGAGGCCGTGCCGCCTTCTCCCTCTCCCTCCCTTTTGTTGCAAATTGAAGCAGCGTTCGAGCTCAACTTGGCACGGAGGATCTTATCCTGGCGAGCTGAGACTATCGCACAGCCAGCCGTAGTGCTCGCTGTTACCCCACTTGAGCGCCGGGAGGTAGCAAATGAACGGCGTCGTGCAGCAGCAGGTCGAACGTCAGTTCAGCTGTGTCCCGGATTGCAAATTGCAGATTGGATGGTACGGTGCCCGCCTCGATCTCTTCACATGTCGGAGCGCGTCGACTCTTGTTTAGATTGGGAGGGACTGGCCCGGTTCAACTTAAGATAATACTCCCATGTACACCCGCCCCTCTCCAATCATGGCACCTGTTTCCAATGATTGAGCGTGGTACTGTGTATTAGTTTTACCCAGATTCTATCGCCCTGCGCGGGCATGAGATGTGCGCGGAGAAAGTCACTATTTTTTTTAGAAAAAGAAATTTTATTGGAGTCTCTAGCGATGCAAATTTTAACCGATACAGCTGTGCGAGAGCATTTTTATCGAGCCGGCCTTGCACTCTGATTATCACATTCACATGATAATAAGTAGTTTTGGTTTCCATCCGTCGTCACATCAGTGACGGTGAAATTTGCCTTGGAGTTGTCGCCCCTGCAATAAAAGTACTAGTGACTCATAAAAAATGTAAAGGATCACTGGACTCATCAAGTTGAACGGCAACCAACTCGGTCGAAAGTTACATTCCATAGGAGTATATATATCACCACTCCGTACGCCATCCTCTCAGCAGTCAAGTCACATTTTCCACTTCCACTGAAACAAAAGGAACAAAGAACTGGGCACAAATTTTGCTTCCAGAGCGAGCTCCTGCTCTGATAAATCGGCGTCGTTCACTACCTGGAACGGAAGCTGGTTGGTAGCGACGGTTGCCTGCAAGACAGGGCGTCTCACCGCCCCAACGCTCATCAAATTTTCTTCACCCGCCGTCTGCTGAACTGAACCGACCATGCACGCAAGTTTGTGATCGTGTGCGTGGAGTGCCGACATGCGAGGCGCATTCATTCGCAGCCAGTTTGGTGCAGCCGCGCGCGCTCGTGATTAGCATGCAGAAATCTAGAAGAACCGACGTTCGTGTCACACGATCGGGACAAGCTGCTTCTGCATGCCCTGTTGTACATTCATTCCGTAGCTAGCTAGCTTCCCAACTGATCGGCCGATGGATGGCGATTATTAATGTACTTCGCCGATGGCCGATCTCTAAATAAAGCCAGCGAGGCCGCGGGTTAATTAGATTAAGATGGGCGCCGCAATAGCTTGCATGGCATGGATGGAAAGGAATCTGGGACAGTGGGACGCGTGGTAGGGGTTGCTGGAGGTTGGTGGACAGACGGCATCACCGCCCGGGCCGGCTCACCATGCACCTCGCCTAATCACCCGCCCCGATATGGCGACATTGCTTCTTCGAGAACGTGATCGCCGTGCGATCGATGCTATCAATCCCCTGTCCCGGGGCCCCGGGCTGAAGAATCAATCGCCACTCCGCTTCCGACGTGGCGCCACGCCGGCAGACCAGCCGCCGGAATGCCCTTTGGTGAAAAAAAGGCTCCGGTAGGCGCTTCGCTTTCCTCTCGGTGGTGGATGCACGCGCACATCCCATGAACGTGAGGGCTGGCTGATGGATGGATCGATCGTGGAGCTCGTCTCGCTGGTCTCGGCGCTCACAGATTCGCTCGCTGGGAAAAGGCGATTAGGCAAAACCTTCTGCGGCACCCTCTGCCTTCTTTTTTTTTCTCTTTCCAGCATTTTTGTTCGTACCACAAAGGCATCTAGAAGGATTCCAGGATGCATGGTACGGTGCGACAGCGAGTGCACCTCTCTCCTTTTTTTTCTCTCTCGAGGATGTAGACTACTCCTACTACTACACCGGGGAAGCGCATGCAGTCATGCCGTTTTGGCTCTCCTACCTACCTACCTACCTACCTGCCGCCGCCTACCTACCTCAATGTTCTGTTTTGTCCACCTCCGGCTCCGTCCGGGCTCCAGCAGTGCAGTGCGTGTGGGACTGCGTTTTCAGGGGCGCAGCAGCATGTTTTCAGGCCACTAGGACAGGGCATGTGCGCGACCTTCGACGTTGACGACTTGCTGTGAGACGCCGCGGCGCCATTTATTTATGGCCAACCGGACCGGTGATGCGCCCAGCAACGAGCGAGCACCATGGCTGGATGTAGGAGTTAGGTCCGGTGCAACCTGGTGACCGTGTCCCTGGGCTTTGGCGGGCACTAATTAAGACAGGAACAGGACCGAAATCAATGATCGGTCCTCTGCGCAGTCCTTCTTGTATTGTTCGGATTTGGAGACTAAAATTTAGCTTACGTCGCATCGGATATTTGTTTGCTAGTTATAAATATTAAATATGGTTTAATTAGAAAAAACTAATTACACAGACGATGACTAAACGACGAGACGAATTTGTTAAGCATAACTAATCCACGATTAACGAACGGTTACTGTAGCATCACATTGGCTGACCGTAGATTAATTAAGGTTAATAAATTTTTCTCGCCGTTTATTCCTCATCTGTGTAATTAGTTTCATAATTAGACTATATTTAATACTTGTAACTAACGTTAAACATTCGATGTGACATGACTAAATTCTAGCCAGGGGATCAAGCACCCCAACGACAGTACATGAACAATGGCATTGATCTTTCAAGAATCTGGAGTCTGGAGCAATGATATGATCAAGAACACTGAGTGGCATTTTTTATGGCCAAAAAGTTCTTTTCTGTTCTAGAATTTGAGGCGATCGCATCGCATGGTACAACTACAAGTGGACCCTGTTCTTGGGCGGAAATTTTAGAAGCGTGTCTTTGCGGACTTTTGGGCTCGCGTCAATCTGCCGGTCCTCAACTTCCGCAGGAGCACCCAATCGGATGGGCGCCCTTGGGTGGCCAGAACCGAGAAGCCCGGCATCGGCAGAGCGGATGAAAACATCTCGCAGGTCACCAACAGTTCCGACTTTTTTTCTCCGGCCTGCCTATTTCTTGCGGCCCATTAATGATAGCTGCTGCTCTTGATTCGTGTCGCTACTAGGAGGCCATACAGATTCGACCCATATAGCAAGTTTTGTCTTCTTGTTTTTACATTTAGTAAGAGCTATATACTTATTCTTATTTGTTCATATTTATATAGTTGTTGATGAATTTAGACATATCAAACACGTGCGTTGAGCAATGAATGAATCTAGAACTCCTTACAATTTGGAACATCGAGGATATTTCTAATCACTGACTAGTCCATCGTGATGGTTCTCTTCTAGTAAAGGTTTTTTTTAAAGTTAGAAATATATTCTTGTGAGAGTAGAATATATATTTGTTATAAAGTTGGGGACATTTTCGTTCGAGAAATTGGAACAAGTTTCTTATGAACGCTGAATATTTAGGTCCTAACACATGGAACGCTAAACGTATCTTTTGAATCTGAAACGGTTTCTTCTCATATAACTTGGACCGCTATTCCATTAGGTACTAGTTCCGTAGGAGAAGGTACTTCAGCGTGTCGGTCCAATATGGAAAAATAAACAGCCAGACAAAGAAGGCGCGGGGCTGTGTTCTAGTCTTGCACAACAGTAGGGGCCTCTGCGACTACAACTGCGACTCCCGCGGCCCGAGCAAGCGAACAATCGCGCCTCGGTTTCATCAGCGGCGTAAGACCATCTGCACTCGGTTATGGCATCCTCTCCGCCATGTGCATGCCTAAACGATTTAGCGTAAAAAGAGCTGCAACCCATCCCTCCACGCCTTCCGCTATGGTGCCGGAAGACCTTCCATTCCTCCAGCTCTGGCAGAAGTATAGAAGTTCCGCCATCCCCTCTGCCACGGTGGGCTAGGGCAACATCCCCTTCCACGCGCGCTTGGACGGAAGGGCCCGTGGTGGAGGAGATGAGAGGGGGGGGGGGGGGGCGGCGCCCGTGGCCTTCGGTGGAGCGGCGACAAGGGAGAGAAAGGCAGAGGGTGACGATAGGCCCCGCGGCGGAGGTGGATCCGGCCACGGCGGCAGTGGGGAGAGGAGTTGAAGGTCGATGGCGGGCGGAAGGGTGGAGGAGAGGCGCAGCTGCCGGATCCGTAGCGCGGAGGGGGCACGACCATCGGTGGAGAGACGCGTGAAGAAGGCGTGGCGACGCTCGCGGCCGTCGGTGGAGGCGATGAGCGGGGCAACCGAGCCTGCAGCGAAGGCGAGCGGGTGATGCGCGGCGGACGGCGCCCGCAGTGGTGCGAGGAAGTGGGGGGGGCGCCGCACGCCCTAGAGGAACCGAGGAGAGTGGGGAAGAAGGGGGAAGAGATTGTGGAGACCGTATGTCAGTGGTGGAAGATAATATATAATTTTGATATGGTAGTTCGTGGGAAGAATAAAATATTGAATAGTTGGATGTTGAGGAAATATATAGAGAAACAGGAATGCGGAAAAAATTGATTTAGAAAAAAAAAATCTTGCTCACTGGATTAAAACATTTTGGAGGAAAATATTAGAAAAATAGGAGAGCTGAGCGTAGAACGAATGGAACCGTGCGACCCCCCACACTGTTCATTGCAGCCGGCTCGCAAGTGCGCGCCACCCGTGGCCCTTCTTGCCAATTGCAGGATATCTGTTTTGCGCTACCCGATGCGAATGCGATGCAGAGCTGCTTCCACGTCGCAAAAACGTCCACTTCTTCTATCAGCTAGCGTACGCAGTGCACACGGGCTGGGGCTGGCTGCTCCCACTCTGTAGGGCCCACCTCCATTTTCTGGTGCTCGATGAGCTCGAGGCATGTGCAGTGGACGTGGAGGATCGGGTCGGATCGGCTCGCGATGCTCTCCCGGTGACACCCGATGGCTACAACCGTACCCCAGCGTGGGTAACATGGTCCAATTATCCAAAGGCCCATCCCGAGGTCCAGCGCCTTTTTATCCGTTTCTGCCGGCCCCGGGGCCGCACGGCCGAGGGCCCAAGGCCTGCTAGCATCGTCTGTATGATAGACCATCCTCTGGCTCCCTTTTATAATTTCTACAAATATTCCAAGTTCAAGATTAGCAGTACTGGTTGTTACGCGTCTTGTCTAGAATCCTTCCCGAGAAAGAATGAGCAAAGAGGAATAGCATGAGGGAAAATAGGCTAGCAAACAATCAGGCTGCAATTATAATCTCCCATCTTATGGAAAAAGTCGCAATGATTAAAAAAAATATCCGAGCACAAATTTGGTATTGTTTGGAGAAGATGGTCAAGGAGTACTCTACTCTAACAAAAAGAAACCTAGATGCATTCCTACTGTCACGGTTTAAATAAAAAGGTATCCTTGTTCGAAAGAACCGCTCTAGTCCGGTACCTCATGAAAATCTTTTTTTTATTAAAAAAAAGGCACTCTCATATGCCAAATCTCTTTGTTTCTTTTCTTTTTTTTTTTTTTGAGAATTGTGAAGCTTGACACTGCTCTTGTCCGTAACAAGAGGAAAGGAACGATAGGAGGTTGGTCGCCTCTTATTACGTGGTCGGACCCAAAAAGGGCTGGCGGCTGCGGCCGACCCCGGCGATGCCACAGCACAGTTCACGCCATGTGCGCGCTCGGTCCCTCCTGGGCACGGTGCGCCGCCAGCTTTCTTTTCCCTTCTCCTCCTAAACAACGGAGGCCGGCTCCTCCGTGTCCTGTCTCAAGGGCAAGGCAGCGCAGCAGCATGCGGCGGCGGCGGCCGGTGAAGCACCAAAGCACCCCGGGTAGATCCGCTCGGCCACCCATCCCGCGGCTGGCGCATTCATGATCCTGTCTCAACTCTCAACACCAAAAATCGCCAAATGCCCAAACCGGCCACCCATCCCGCTCGCCCACAGCCGACGTGCCGTAGTAATTAGCATGGATACGGCGACGTGTCGTGTCGTGTCGTCCACACGGCCGCCTCGGAACGGGCAGGGGCTGCTGGCCTGATCGGCCGGCGTCCGGCACGGCGCCTCGACGCGTGCATACAAACAAACAGACGCTCTTTTCCGTCGACGGCGACGACACGCCAAGCCGCCAGGGCTTCCGGTCGAGTCGAGGAGTCTCCCACGACACGTCCCGTCCTGTCGCGAACCCGCGCGCGCGCGCACGTCGCCGCCACCGCCTGGATTGGAGGCGAGCTACAGTGGCACGTACACACACGCATACGTACGTCCCGAAAAGGAGAACTGGCCTCTTGCACTTGCACACAAACGGCAGGGGCGCCTTTATTTTATTAGAAGAAAAGGGGGAGACGCGTCACTTTTGGCGGCAGGAAACACGTACTAGTATATCCTATGGGTACGCAGTACGCTGCTCCACGTCAGGAGCGCGTGTTTTCTATTCAGGTTTCAAAGGATGTCGGGTACAGCTGCTGCGCATGCCGCACATGGAAGAAAAAAAAAGTGTTCCCAAGATTAGAAAAAAAAAAAAGGAGAGGCGCGGTACTGGTGGGTGGCAAAGGAGGAGAAAAAGAAGCGTGGAGTAGCGCGTGGGCGAGCGTTGCTGCCGCGAGGAAATGCGTTTCTAAAGCTATGTTTAGAATGGAATGTACTGCTCGATAGCAACAGTGTGTAGAATGGCATTTGAATCGACCGCGTACTTTTTGGTCTTTGCGTCAACAACGGCTACTAGAGCGAGCGAGGCGAGGCGTGTCCGGGATGCACGGATGGACGAGGCAAGTAACCTGGGAGCGCAAACATCCTTGTCAACACCACCAAACCCCCCCCCCCCCCCCCCCGTATCTTGGGTAGCCTGATCAGGATCAGGTGTGGCCCTCGTCTTTGTTGCGAACCCCATGCGCACGCCATCGAATCATATCGTTGTAGATTTACGTCGGGGGATTGTTATATAAGTACTTATTATTAGCTGTGCTAATGATGAACCTAAAACATAAATAGGTTGGTGTCGATGTCAAGGATGGCTGCTCGATCTAAGATCAAGGCCATGCACTCGTCGTAATATCTGAATCCAAATCTAGTACCGCGTGTTTTGCAAATTTCATTTACACGTACCATTGGTTTGTGCTGCCGCGACGTCCCACTGCCTAAACTTTCAATCACACGATATGTTTGGGTCCCAAAGCAAGACTAAACGATTCTGGATTCATGCACGGTCTAAAACCAAGTCCAGCTCTACGCACCTCAGGGTGTACCCTAGTCTAAGGACCAGCTATGTTGTTTAAGAGCAAGAAGATTCAAAAAACACCCTGTAAAGAAGTTTGTGGCCCGGCAATCTATTTAGTAGCAGTAAGTTAACGCTCGTGGGTGCGCATGCGTTCTTGTTCCCTTCCCTCCGTGTCTGTAGCTAAAGAGAAAAGGTGAAAGCGTGAGGCGTGAAGCCGCGGCACGCTCACGGCGGGGGCCAAAGCCCCAGCAGTCCCAGCCAGCATTCCCCGGTCCCGGCTCCCGCTCCGTGCCAGCGCGGCCCGACGGACCACAGAGGATCCGGCGCAGCGACATCGGTCCCTGCGAACAGACCGGACCCCCAGGGTCCCACCTCCCTCCCTCCCCACGCCGTCCCCATCCGCCTCCCAACAACAACGACAACGAGGCACGCCTGACCCCGACGACAACACGTCGCGCCCTCCGCAGCTGACATCGCCGCCCCACGGTCTGCGGACCCCGCACGTCGGTGGCGTGCGTTTTCGACCTACACGGTGCGGCTCATCAGCGGTACGGGTTCCTACCCGAAAGATTCGGACAGGCGCGGGCCGTTGGTTCCGGATCCAACGGGGCCGGCTTCGTTCCGAGGCGCCCTGGCCGGCGACGCCGCGGGGCAGATCTCCGCGCGGCCCCCCACCCCCGCGAGCAAACACGTAGCGCAGCGCAGGCAAGCCCCCCACCCCTCCGTTCACACGACGACTGTTCGGCCGGCGGAAGCCTCGCTGGTCACTACTCATACTCACCACTCACCAGTAGGGCTCTCCGGGTCCAACCCACGCCACGCTCCCCCGTCCCCCCACGCCGCCGCCGCTCCCCGCCGAGATGAAGGGCGCAATGCCGCCGCGGCCGTTCATGGTGCCGGGCCCGGGGGGCCCGATGCCGCCCCCGCAGCAGCAGTTCGGGCTGGTGGAGACGCGGCCCCCGCTGGCGGCCGTCCTCCGCCCGCGCTTCAACATCCCGGGCCTGCACCCCTCGGCGGCCGCGGCCGCCGCGGCGTGCGGCGCCGGCAAGATCGCCTCCACCTACGACCTCGTCGAGCCGATGCGGTTCCTCTACGTGCACGTCGTCAAGGCCCGGGACCTCCCCGTGTCCGCCGCCGGCGCCATCGACGCCTTCGTCGAGGTCAAGCTCGGCAACTTCAAGGGCACCACGCCCGTCAAGGCCGCCGCCCACGGCCCCTCCTGGCAGCAGGTCTTCGCCTTCTCCGCCACGCACCTCCAGTCGCACCTGCTCGAGGTCGCCCTCAGGGCCAAGGACCTCGCCGGCGACGACCTCGTCGGCCGCGTCGCCTTCGACCTCTCCGAGGTGCCCGTCCGCGTGCCCCCGGACTCGCCGCTCGCGCCGCAGTGGTACCGCCTCGAGGCCAAGCGCGGCGACAAGCTGCCGCACGGGGAGGTCATGCTCTCCGTCTGGCTCGGCACCCAGGCCGACGAGGCCTTCCCCGACGCCTGGCACTCCGACGCGCACGCCGCCGCGGGGCCCGCCGCCGTCGCGTCCACGCGCGCCAAGGTCTACTTCTCGCCCAAGCTCGTCTACCTCCGCGTCGCCGCCATCGGGGCGCAGGACCTCCTCCCGCACGACACCTCGCGCCCCATGGCCGCCTGCGTCAAGCTGCAGCTCGCCGGCCAGGTGCGCCGCACGCGCCCCGGCGCGCCGCCCGGCACGCCCAACCCGATTTGGAACGAGGAGTTCATGTTCGTCGCCTCCGAGCCATTCGACGAGCCGCTCGTCGTCACCGTCGAGGACCGCGTGGCGCCGGGCCGCGACGACATCCTCGGACGCATTGTCCTGCCGCTCGCCGCGGCCATGCCGCGGCACGACCACTTCGGCAAGCCCGTCGAGCCGCGGTGGTACAGCCTCGCGCGCCACTCCGACGACCCTGACAAGAAGGGGATCAAGTTCGCCAGCAAGATACAGATCCGGATGTCGCTCGATTTTGGGTACCACGTCCTCGACGAGTCCACGTACTACAGCAGCGACCTGCAGCCGTCCTCAAAGCCAGCAAGGAAACCGAGCATCGGGATGCTTGAGCTGGGGGTTCTCGGCGCGCGCAACTTGATACCCATGAAGGGCAAGGAAGGGCGCACCACGGACGCCTACTGTGTCGCCAAATACGGACCCAAGTGGGTGCGCACAAGGACTATTCTTGACACGCTGAATCCGCAGTGGAACGAGCAGTATACCTGGGAGGTGTTCGACCCTTGCACCGTGATCACGGTCGTGGTGTTTGACAATGGCCAGATCGGGAGCAAGAATGGCGGCGGACCAGATCAGCGCATCGGGAAGGTCAGGATCAGGCTCTCGACGCTGGAGACAGACAGAGTGTACACACATTTCTACCCTTTGCTGGTTTTACAGCCAAGCGGACTCAAGAAGACCGGCGAGCTGCACTTGGCTGTGCGGTTTACCTGCACAGCTTGGGTGAACATGATGGCGCTGTATGGCCGCCCGCTGCTTCCGAAGATGCACTACACGCAGCCGATCGCGGTGATGCAATTGGACTACCTCAGGCACCAGGCAATGCAGATTGTCGCAGCGAGGCTTAGCCGTGCTGAGCCCCCGCTGCGCAGGGAGGTTGTGGAATACGTGCTCGATGTCGACTCGCACATGTTTAGTCTCCGGCGCAGCAAGGCAAACTTTTATCGCATTACCTCACTGTTCTATGGTTTCGTGGCAATGCTCAAGTGGTATGAAGGCATCAGGAGCTGGCGGAACCCAATCACGACAATGCTAGTGCACATGCTGTTCCTCATACTGATCTGCTACCCAGAGCTCATCCTGCCTACCATCTTCCTCTACATGTTCATGATCGGGCTGTGGAACTATCGGTACCGGCCAAGGCATCCGTCGCACATGGACACCAAGCTATCCCATGCTGAGCTGACGCACCCCGACGAGCTTGACGAGGAGTTTGATACATTCCCGACCTCCAGACCGGCTGAGATTGTAAGAATGCGCTACGACAGGTTGAGGAGCGTCGGAGGCCGTGTGCAGACTGTGGTTGGGGACCTGGCGACACAAGGAGAGAGGGCCCACGCTTTGCTGAGCTGGAGGGACCCTCGGGCCACTGCCATCTTCATTTTCTTATCCTTGGTGGTCGCCATTGTGCTGTATGTGACGCCCTTCCAGGTTTTGATGGTGATTGCTATGCTTTAC
The DNA here is from genome assembly GCA_030272315.1 of Paspalum vaginatum. Classification (NCBI taxonomy): domain Eukaryota; kingdom Viridiplantae; phylum Streptophyta; class Magnoliopsida; order Poales; family Poaceae; genus Paspalum; species Paspalum vaginatum. The sequence goes on along the minus strand of CM059020.1, from coordinate 38,392,880 downwards.
TTGTTGCGACATCCCCGGTTCCGCAGCAGGATGCCCTCTGTGCCGTTCAACTTCTACAGGAGACTGCCTGCCAAATCTGATATGCTGCTTTGAGCTCACAGTATTCAGCGTAAGAGAAATGGGTGAAAGTCATATAACTTATTTGTGTCTGTTCCACTTGGTTCCTTCTGATTAGCATCGGATCTGATGTGAATATACCTAATGAGTTCGTATATTAGAGGCCATTATTGGCTCAGGAATAAGGTATCGGTTTAATGGCTTATTTCCTTGGTTATGCCAAAGGAAGGGAACAACTGGATCCCTTCTTAGTTTTGGGATACAAGAGGTTTTGGGGTGCAAAAATGTAATGTTAGCTTCAGGTTACTAGTGTAGAACTAAAGGCAGGAACGATGTTATCCCAGTGTATTTTGTTTCTATTTGTGTCAATTTTGTTTGTGTTTAAGAAGTGATCTTGTCCTTGCACTGTTTGTATTTATGTGTGCTATTCTAGACACTCAAACGGTCAAACCCTTTCTTTTTTGTTTCGGTGGTCATGACTTACTTGCTGCTGTTGTGCATTGTGCTACTCGTTGCCTTCCTGGTCGATGTTTGCTTGGTAAGAGATCGGTATCCCAAGAGATTCTGCGGGCATTAGCATGATTTGTCGCTGCTGTGAGTTGTGACCTGGAAGATTGTTGCGGTGGTTAATCTTGTGACTAAAGGTGGAGGAAATGAAGCCGCATTTCCTGTGTATCTGATGCAAGAAAACCCGCCTGAGTAAGGCAGCTGATGCTGTCCTGATCTGCACTGTAATTGTGGAACAACTGAATCATGCCGCTCGTTTTTCTTGATAGCAGCTAGTGTGAAATTGGCGATGGGTAGGTGAAGTAGATACTGAGCCATGGGCGTTGCCATTTCCCACATCATAATTGATCTCCCTACGCACGGAAAGAGAACTTCTAATACAAGGTTGTACATGATGGGATGGGCAGCAACGCAGCGTGCTGGTACACGGATGGTGGTACATGTGGCTGAAACTGCAAGGCAGGACAAACGTGCTTGTGTTGAATTTGGGCGTGCTATGGAGTCCACTGGACTTGTGTTAAATTTGGACATTAGCACCAAGAATTTGGGCATCCTATGGAGTGCAATTGCAGTGCACGAAGCCAGCAGCCCCGCATGTTTGGAGTCCCTCACCGTCCACTAGGAGTGTAAATGGTACATATATTATCTATTCGTATTCGAGGTTCGATCTATTTAAAATGGTTAAGATCTGATCCGTATTCGAGTTTAGACATTTATTATTCGATCTATATCCGTATCCGAGTATTAAAGTTAGATAAATATGATATCGATAACCATTCAAATATTATTCGACACATTTGATCAATATCGAATCCGAAGAAAAAAAATATGAAAACAAATACGATATCAATATCCATCCGTATTCAATCCGATTATATCCCTACCCTCCACATTGCTTCTACCTCCTCCGTTGATATCGATCTATTCGAGCTCATCCCTTTCTTCCTTGCCATGCCCTCAGATTCCGTCCTCAGCTCTGGCTATGGTCATGTTCGATTGAACTACTTCTCAGCTTATTTTCAGCCATAGAACAGTGTTTCTCTCTCACAATCAAACAGCCATGGAACAGTGTTTGCAGCTGAAAGTAGGTGCAGCGAACAGCCCATGACTACCCCCGCTTAGCCACATTGCTCACATGAATCCACTATCTTGACTGGAGCACCTAGCCAGGCCAAGCTCTAGGAGGCTGGGCCTGGGAGACACCATGTGGATTAGGAGAGTGCATGATAGCAGCACAATGGAGCTTGTCACATCCCAAAATTTAACATTTTAGGATGTGAATACGCAGCACAAATAAAGTAAAATTTTGCTAGTTTTTTTTAGAATTATCAACATTTAGTTAAATATGCATTACATTAAATTATAGAAAGTATCTGTTTTCTAAAAATAAATGAATCATAGGTATAACATATGTATTACATTCGCGCTATTGAATTTATTTTGTTTGATTAGAATAATTGTTCATGAATTTATTTGCATATAATTCATTTAGTTTCCATCTCCATACATTTTCTAATAATCGAAGAAATACCTTTTCGTTCTGTTCTTTTCTAGCCCAACCCAATCGCAACTAGCCAAACCAGCTCAAACTCCAACCAACGACCCTCCCTCTTGGCTCTCCGCTGTTGAGCCACACAAAATCTGCACACGCCAAGGGAAATCCCAAGAAGGACTTTGTGTTCGCCTAAAAGTTAGCAAGAACCACCATTCTCGCCTCACCAACTTCACCTCTCAAAGTCACGTTGCCGTGTGCCCTAACTCCCACAATTGCACCTAACCTCACGTCAAACAGTTGCCGCCAATCTTGGAGACCACCGCTAATCTCGTCACAGTCACCATCCCTGCCGCCAACCTCCATCCCTCACCGCTCGCCTTACTTCCACTATGTTTGCGTTCACCATCGGTTGAACCACCACTTTTAGAGCACCCCCAGGGGTCATCTTAATTTTACAACCTTGTTTCTCATATAGGGGTGATCCTAAAAATATATATAGGGTGCCCCAATGCCTTAGATTTGAGGTGGATGGGGGGATAATTTATGGTGCCACTAGGAGTCCATTTAGGATTACCGTTGCAGGAAGTTTTTCACTGCTAAAATCTCAAATTAAACTGGGAAGTTCTATACAATGGCTCTTGGAGATGTTTCTTTGGGCCGTGAGAGCGAGCGAGGAAAAGGCCGAGAGCAGTATATGGGTTAGCTCAAGCCCAGAGAACTGGCATAAGTCTAAGAGAGGCTGGGCCAGGTTTTTCTACTCATTCCGGGAAACTAGGCCCAGGTCCAGAAAAGTGCTCGCACGACGTCACGGAGATAAAGGTCCACGAAGCGACGAGAGCCCGTCACTCCGAGTCTCCGAGACTCCGACGCTCGCCGCCCGTCCGTGTCCGACCCAGCACGGCGTGCGCCGCCTCGCGAAAACGCCACGACACGACGGCCCCCCGGCGCGGCGCCCGCGGGAGTCGCCAACCGACTCAGGACACCACTAGCAAAAATATCTGAACGCGCGGCTGCGACGCCGAGCCAGCGCCCAGCGGTGTTGGCCTATCTCCCCCGCTCCCGGCGCGCTCTCCCAGCTCCAGGAGTCCCCCGATGGCGGCCGCGGCGGCGGCTGCCGTAGCGGCGCACCCGTCCTGGCTCCCCGGCGCGTCGTCCCCGCGGCGGAGACGCCAGGGCCTTGCCTGCTTCGTTCGTCTGCGGGGCCGAGCTCACGCCCCTCCCGCCACTCTTCGTGTGCTCCTCTGTGAGTCCGCTGCGCCACGTGCGTGCTCGCATCTTATCCACTCTTATCTTTTCAACAACTCGTCACCCGTGCTCCGCTTCTTTTTATCCGAAATTCTTGTTCGTCCGAATGAAATTCTAAACGCGATTTGGAAATTCCCTGTTACAAACCTGCTGGCTGCTGGCCAGTGTCACAAGCACGCTCTTACGTGACGATTTCAGTTCCCGTGCAGAGGAGACCGTGCTGCACCCAGGCAGAGGTGGCGGCTGGGAGCACCGTCGACGACGACGAGGCGTGCGAGCTGGTGAGCGGCTCGGACCTCGTCATCGGCGAGGGCGACGACAGCGTCAGCGCGTACCTCTTCAAGGCCGTCAAGAACAACAACGGCACCGGCATCCTGCTGCTCTCCGACATCTACGGCTTCGAGGACTCCGCCACAAGGGACTTCGCCTACCGCGTCGCCTGCAATGGCTACAAGTAAGTACCAATCCCTTTGATGCCTTGGTCACACATCACCGGCGTCCTCTCCTGCTCGCTGGCTCAAAGCGTCCACCTTGGTGTCTGCACGTGCAGCGTCCTAGTCCCCGACTTGTTCCGCGGGAACCCGTGGAAGCCGAGCCTCCCGCTCGACGGCGACGACATCCGGCAATGGCTAGCGGGGCACGCCCCGGACCGTGTGTCGGGCGACATCGACGCGTGCACGCGGTGGCTGCTGGACGAGTTCACGGCGGCGGGGGTGTCCAAGAAGCTGGGCGTCGTCGGGTTCTGCTACGGCGGCGGGCGCCTCGTGGAGGCCCTGGCGCGCGACTCCGGCGCCTGCTTCAGCGCCGGGGTCTGCTTCTACGGCGTCCCGATGGACGCCTCCCTGGGCGACCGCGTCGCGGCGCCCGTCCTGTTCGTGTGCGGCGACGGCGACCCGTACTGCACCGTGGACACGGTGAGGGAGCTGGAGAGGCGCGCGCGAGGCGCCCGCGCCCTGGTGTACGCCGGCAGGGGACACGGGTTCGCGCACCGCCCGCAGTCGGTGGAGGAGGACGCCGACGCCGAGGACGCGTTCAACGCCATGCGGGGGTGGCTGCACGAACACCTGCTCGCCTGATAACACCACGGTTGTGCACCAGCTCGAAATGTACACGGCGTGCGGGCTGCTTGCAATTGCAACAGCGTTGCCTGCGTCGCAGTGAAGTACATAGATCTTGTGGCTTTTTTTCTGTCGATTAATCACCAGCAAATCCTTTTTTTAAACTGAATCACCTGCAAATGTAGTAGTTTGAATGAATTCAATAGTTTCTGTGTACGGAAGCTGCTAAAACTGTTGAGTTTGAATTACTCTACTGCCCAACAAAAAACCGGAGTAAAACACACTAGTCATCTTTTTAGTTTTGTTTCTTGGTATCATCTAGTTATCAACTCACACTTAACAAGAAAAAAAATAGGGTAAATTTCATCCCCCCCCCCCCCTCCACATCATTGAACTTATTATTGTCATTAGATTTTGAAACTAAAACCACAAACTCAGACAATTTGCTAACTCCAAATAGATAGCAAACATATACTTTAAAATTTAAGGAAAATGAAGGGTATCGATTCCATTTTTTCCTTATTTAAAATGAACTAGTTGTGAAATGTTTTGGATGAAATCAGAATTTTAGTATTAAAAGAACACACCTTTGAAGTGAGCATAAGGACCAGTTTTTTTCGGTTTGGTTATCTGAGGGATGCGGTTTATCTAATTTTGGGTTCCAAATCATAACCATGCCAAGTTGAAAGGTGAAAATAGACTTTATCAAACAGAAAATAGATAATGTATTTGTCATAAAGTCCATTTTACCGTCTCTATGTGCAGCCCAATCACCCCATCGTGGCAGAATAGGAAATGTGAGCGTGGGCCGTGGGCCGCGGCCTGCTGCTCTTGCAACACCAGCTACCCGCTACCGGTCGGGGATCAAAACACACAGCCGTCTTTTTCGGTTAGGAAAAAATCCAAGTGGATTAGAATAGATTTAATTTTTTACTAGTCAAAGTTGAATATAAAGAGATTAAATCTCCTTTAAAACTGGTCAAACCGAACAAGGCCAGCCTGTTCTCACACACAACCGGAGGCGGCGGCATGATTCAGAAGAGAAGACGCCCGTTCCATTTTCGTCGTCAGAAGCTCAACACAGTAGCAGACCGCACCGAGCATTCAGTTAGAGACGGCGATCGCAGCCGCTGGTCGGCCACGGACCGAGTGGCGTCGCCGCGCGCGGGCAGCCAGCAGGGGAGCGAGAAAGACGCATGGAAACGTGGGCCGGGGCTGGAGCTGGAGCTGGAGCTATGAATGGCGTGGGGTTCGGCGTGCCGCGTTGATGGCCGGCACAAACACTTGGCACGACAGGAGTTCGCATGTGCTGCTGCTGCTGGCCCGGGCCGCCCGGCCACACAATCACACGTGTCTCGGTTGGGACGACTTAGGAGGGATCCATCACAAGCAGGTTCAGTAGAGGTGGATGCCACATCGTCCTCTCTCTCTCTTTCTTTCCTTTTATTGTTGGAATGCAAAATTGCAACTGCATGCATGTCTGAAGAGGCGTTGTATTGAGCTGTCGTTGCCTATCTAAAATGCCAGGATGGTACTACTTAGTAACATGCTGAAACGCCTTGTCATAGAAAACTCGTGCAACCGGAGGAATGCGCTGCAGCTGGGGGCTGGGGGCTCGGAGCTGGCACTCTCCAACCTTCCAACAGCTTTTGCTGCTTATAATTATAATAATTGGCTAGTGGTCTGTTTTTTCCCTTCTTCTTTAGAATAAAACATGCTCTTCATTCCAAGCGTCCAACTCTCTTCTCGTCACCACCTGTCACGAATATCAGGGGCGATCCACGAATTCCTGGTTCCAGCCTTGTTTTATGCCTGCGCCGTGGCCAATCATTTGCCCACTCGCGCTTTTTTTAGGAGCTGGGAGTTGCTCAATCATCTCGTTTGGAGTTTCGTTTAGGAGACGTGTCCGTGGATCGCAACATGCATGGGCGTGATATAATACAGGGGTTTGTTTCCGGAAGCCAGGAATATATATGCATCGTCGTTCCAGGTCACCTGATTATTGTTTGAACCCATCGTTAGTTACTTAGTTTGGAGAAGGCCAGGAGGGCTTCAGTCTCAGCTATGACTAACAACTGTTAACAATAGCGATCTATTCTATTTTTTATAACGAAGATCAATCATCGTTATATTCTGAAAATAGTCTAAAATGATTCCCTCCCCTTCATTTCATCTGAACTACCCACATATGGTAGTGTGAAAAATAATCTAAAAATAACCTCATAAATTTGTATCTAAATACCTTTTTTTTGCAATAAACAATAATACTTGCTCGTAGTTGACTTTTTTGTACATTAATTATCGATCAAAGTCTTTCCTGACAAAACAGAGAGAGTAGCATCAGTTGCATGTATCTATGACATGTAGAGCTAGACAATACCGGTTTATGACATTTCCTAGTGGTATGCGAAGGATTATTCCTACATCAAGAGGGGGGCTTCTTCCAAGTGTTCATTGACACCTGTGTCTGCGGATGACTAAGGGGTGTTTGAATACACCCAACTAATTTTTAGCTAGTGACTTTTAGCTAATTTTTATCTAAGACACATTCTACCCATTAGCTATGGATGTTTGGACACTTTATAGATATTTTTTTTTCAAAAGTTAGGTAGTTACTTTTTTCTAGGGTGATCAAACACCCCTAAGAAAAAAAATGCCAAAACCTGACGGAATCTCGCTTTGTATTATTTGTATATTATTGAAACCTTACATGCAGGACACAAGATCTATCAGGACGCCTGCGGCTGCGGATCCAACGTCTAGTTACTGCTGGTACTTGCACAGCTTATCATTGGATTCTCAGATAACAGAGCATTGTTTTCTTGTCCCTTTGAAGTGACGAGTCGAAGATGCATGCATAGGCCAGATCCACGATCTGCTGCAGCTCCATCGACAAATCCGTTGCTGCCGTTGCGTGTCTAGTCTCCGTCCCGGGTTTATGCCTGCTTCCATTGGATACCATTGATGCATGTGTAGTTAAACCCAAGAATCTTGCTTGGCGAAATGCACCAATCCTCTGAAGTTTAATCAGTAATCGATCTAGCCGTATAAAAAAGGTCCATATCTGAGACACAGACAAATGCAATTCTGTACCAACTCTAGTAAAAGTCCATTTTGTTTTCATCACCATTTCAGAGATGTTTCAGCATTTTGGGATGGAATAGGTTTTGATCTGAAATTCATTTTGTTTTCAGCATCACTTTTTTTGATGTTTCAAGATCGTATCATTTTGCGTTTTAAGAAAGATCACTTATTTTGCTAACATTTGATATATCGCTAAATGTTAGAATTTTTATTGTTTCTTTAGAACGGAGGGAATGATAACCAATTAACCATGCACATTGGAGAAAATATATAAAAAAATGATACGATAAAATGAAAACACCTACGTAAGAGAACATGAGAGAGGAAGGGAGAGAGTGGTGCCTTCGCAAAGAAGTAACGAATGACAGAGAACGTTGAGAGAAAGCTGACCTCGTCCATACAGCAACGAGGGAGTGGAAACCCTCCTCTAGGAAATAATCGGCCAAAAAAAAAATCTCCGCCTAGGTTGCCACCCTCTGCGCTCCCAAATTAAGCCTTGAAAGTCTGAATCCTCGCATTGATATCAAATAATCATACTCATACTATATATAGCGATGTATCAAATGTTAGTGATTTTTTTATATGACATCGGATCGAGATGATTTTTAGACGAAAATTGTAGTCCTCAACGAGATCTACAACTTTGTAATTTAGGGTTTTTTCATTTGAGGCCATTTAGATACTCGAATAATTTATTTTTTCGAAGACAGACCGCCCAGAACACAGTTAAAATTAAAATAAATTATATGAGTATCTAAAGTCTCAAATGAGAAAACTCAAAACTACAAAATTGTATATCTCGTCGAGTACTACAACTTTCATATAAAGAATATCTCAATCCGATGTTGTATAAAAAAGATATCATTTTTCAAAGAGAAAAAGACGGCTGCGCTAGTCTGCGTGGTGCTTTGAACAATGGTGCTGCAAGCTTTTGACGTGAAAAATAACGTGACAGACCGTAAAATATCCAGACAAGTTCTTACGTGACCGACCTTGAGGCGTCTCACGTCGTCCAAATAGTTTTGGAGAAAAGTTATTTGTGAAATTCTTTTGAGAAAAGGGTCAAAATGAAAAAAAAATGCGCCAGCCATTCTAGTCGTTCTATGAATAGTTTTACCCTATCATCCTATAATTGACATGGTCGATCAAGGCGTCCAATGACCGTGTCAGACGCAGAACCCCCAGCCCTCAACATAGCACGAGTTACCCGAGTGTACCGGCAGGGACTTCGAGTCGACAGCATTGGATGCCTTTCAAGAATATAATTGAAAAATCAAACAGAAATCTGGACGTTACTACTACAGTACTACATTGCAAGAAGAAACAAAAAACTGAAACGTGGAGCTGAGTGTAAAACGGAATGTGCAGCTGAGTGTGGTAAACTCCGTCCTCTACTGAGTTGTCCCCACTCACTGCCTCGATAATACTGAGAGGGCGTGTAAAGCATGGCAAATTAGAATCACTCTGCGACCGTTTGGCATGTTGTTTGGATTACTATTTAAAAGGCCTTTAAAATTCAAAGAAATAATACTATTATATCATAGAAATCAGAACTTTTTATGGGTGGGACATAACTTGATTACAAGTATACAACCTGTTGTAAGTAGCTCCACTTCAAAAGGATTAACTGAAAAATAATATTGCTAGAGTAGAGGCCAAGTAAAGAAACAGAATGGGTTGAAGCCACTCTGTAAGTGTTTCACGCGTGTAGGGAAAATATATACTAGAATCAATCCAAGGTGACACTCATCGGTGAAACATCGAGCTCTGTCTCCATCTCTCTGGTTTGGCAATGACCCAAGCATTTCTTTTTTTTAACGTAATGGAATGAGTGCTGCATTTCAGTTAAGAAGAAAAAAAAAGTTAATCTAGTTTTAAAGAAAAACCAGATCTAAAACCCTTACACAACGGGCGATTGGATGACCCAATCATTTTTTGATAGAATTGGAACCACTCTCACCTAGTTAATAGGCCTCTAAAAAATATTTGACATAGAGAAAGGAGACAATGAATTCTAGAATGGGCAAATATTAATATGACGTATTGCCATTGACTTGAATACTGAGTTTGCCACTCTGATGCTTTGCTTCTTCCATTCTAGGGCTTGAAGAGCTTGCTACCTAGCGAGACATTTCACAAGTGTGCATCGCACCTAACGCAAAAACACAGGCTGGTCGTAATAATTGTGATGCCACTAATTACCAAAACCGAGTTGTTTAGTGCCGTACTAGTACATCGGTACAAGCTCTGAACAAGTACAATGCGATGGAGCCGCTGTTCTCGGCGCCGACCGAGGTGCGGCGGGTTCTTTGGATTCTGGAACTGGTCAAAACCAAAATGAACCGATAGAGAGACGAGACGACTGGTGATGAGATGAGAACTGTGGGAAGGACTCGTCCTTCCATCTCCGTCGTTATTTTATTTACCGATCTTTTCTTTAAGTTTAAGTAATATGATTAGTATGTTTTTAAGTAAAAACCCATAATTTCGTATTGTATCATTCTGTTAAAAAAGTCCACACCGTTCTCTCAAATCAAGGTAACTGTACTATTAAAAATTTCATGTAGCTGTTTCCACTGGCCAATCAGAACCAGCCGTGTTGGGTACAGTCCATTCGAATTCGAGTGCACAAACCCACAGTGCAAAAGGGAGGCAAACTAAACCACGGCTTCCACCGTTCTTCGATCAAGCAAGCTGATCAGAACCTATACAACATACATAAAATCAAGGTCTAAACGAAGATGTAGTTTGAAATCTAATTCGAATTGAGGTCTAATTTATTCGTGAGGCTTGTTCAGACTGCAGGAGCAGGTCTCACGAAAACAGATGCTCAGGTCACATACGGACTCCGTTTTGAACGTTCTACGTATCGACGGAAAGCTAATCAGATAATCTTTTCAACCCAGATAGTCTCATATCAAAATATGCTCGGAGTCGACAAGAATCGACGCAATAAGATGACGGACAGAATCTGCTATGATGCTGCTGGACTAGTTTTTTGGTCCGTTGGACTTGTACGCCCTAGGGTTGCTCGGCCACCTCCTTGGCCGCTCTCTAAACCCCTCTATTGTATATATTCTGTAGTTGTCATTAGAGTAAATGTGTTTTCTTAAGAGTATTCTGTCGTGAACAGTTCGCCGTTCGTGTATCGGTTTGTGTAACCCTAACTTTGTGACTACCAGGTTAATCTTGATTGCGTTTATTTCTCGTTTTTTCGTGTGTTCTCTCGGTTGCATTGCATGAACGATAGCTTTCTTGGCGAGAACGATTGCGCGCGTCACGCGGTCGATAACCATCGGAACAGTGGTGTAGTGATTGCAAGGATTCAATCGATTGCTCGGAGTCTTTTTCACCAATGTCGAGTTCTCCACCCCTAAACCGACTTATCCATACCTCTCAGAAGATCGAAAACCCCATTCCACATCATTTGGTATCAGAGCTTCAGGTTTTCCGTGAGTTATATTATCGTATATCCTTTAGTTTGAGTGATTTATATTCCTAGAGTCTAAAAAAAGTCATAAAAAAATTAGGATTTGTATTTCATTTTGTCCTATCACCATGTTTAGCCTTTACATAATTTGATTTTAGAATCTGCATCTTTGAGTTTGTGTCCTTGTTCATAGTCTTGTTGCTGGTTTAGATTCGGTTTTTAGATTTTGAGTTTTGCATCGTGACATCGTGTTTGTTTCCATCCCGTCACCCGTGTATATCGGTTTTGTCTCTGTCCAGTTCGGTATTTTGATGATATCTCCCTTATCCTAACTTAGAATTTTGTGTTCTAGTACTTTCTGTAAAGTTTGTGAAATTATCTACAACTTTGTCAATTGTGAGGTTTTCAGAAAATGTCGTTACCAGAGCGTAATATCTGTTGGGAGTAAAACTGTCTGTGACCCAAAATTATGAGCGATCTGTATTTCGGGGTCAATATCTCCGTCCTCCCTTTGCCAAAATAAGTGTTTCATATACTGTAAAAAAATGAGAAAAAGATGAGCTACAACTTTAGTTTTATAAGTTTTTGCATTTAAACCCATTAAGATTGTCTAATCTGCTGTGCAACTCAGAGTACTAAATCTGTGATTTATAGACGAGAGTTTTGTGTTTGTGTAGAGTTATATCTCGTTTTGCGGTACTTTTGAGATAAAAAAAAAGAAAAATACACGTGCATAAAAAATAGCCGCACAAAAAATGAGAAAAAAAGAAAAAAAAACATACGTGCTTGCATCCTTTGTGTCCTTTGTACTTCAGTGTATTTCTAGTTTTGCTTAAATTAGTTCTAGGTGCACGTTTAGGCCAGCAACTTTGACAATTACATTGGACATTCATTCAATTCTAATTTCGGATTTTGCTATTCTTTGCTACATATTGTGCCTTCCCAAAGATCCACATATATACTCTCATAGGTTGGTCTTGCAATGAACCCACGCTCCAGGTGTGTTATCGTATTTGGGCCGCCGTCATCTATTCTAGATCGCCATCGTTTTCTTGCTGTGTACGGTAAGAAAATTCGCAAGCGATTGGTAAACGATCTGAGTGTGAGAGATCCCACCTGACCACTGTCATTAGATAGGGTTAATCTTTTTTTGTGTTTTTTATTTTTCTGCTAACAATGACACAGGCTGCATCGACTCACGTGAACGTGAAAGGATCAAGAAAATGGTTAAGGAGAGTCAGACAACTTTGAAAACATCTCCATCAAAAAGTTTAGGTTGTCTCCTTTCAGATTTTTCTTTTAATAATGGTTTGGTGGATAATGCTTATATTGATTGGAAAATAGCTATGAATGAATTTTTTTTCCAACGTCGTTTGAGTGATAGAAGAAAGGTTAAAAATGCTGCTAGTACTTTTAAAAAATATGCTTTACGTTGATGGAAAGATATTTGTGTTTATGATAAAGATCCACACAATTGAAGAGATATGAAAAGACTTATTAGGAATGAATTTGTTTCAGATTCTCATTCTATAAAGTTAATTTGTGATTAAAATTTATAAAACAATATGATAAAACGGTTATAAAGTACTATAAGAAGCTACATACTTTGTTGTTGCGTTGTGGTTTATATGAATCGGATAAAAAAACTACTATCAGATTTTTAAAGGGTTTTGACAATAACATTTATGATATTTTTGCTAGTATAAAATATAATTCTCTTTATAAATTATATACACATGCTTCTAAAATTGAGAACAAAATTAGACATAAGAAACAATAATTTATTAAGATTGAATATGATGCATACTTTGCTGAAATTAAACATCATGACACACATAACCTATGAAGGTTTCCTTTGCTACTAACCATACACAGAATATTGAGAACAAGATGAAAAAGGCAACACGTCGGAAAAGAATGAGGATGATCTTGTTTTCATTCCATACTTGTCAAAATGCCTTGATTATATAATCACAGGTAATGACACATGTTATATGATCTCTCAAGGTGAAAAAACTTCTGAGTTATCTCCAGCCCGGGTGGTAGCGAGGCCCCCCGCTTCCATTGCAGCCATTGGATGAGATCCAATGGCCTGGGTTTGTCCATCCAGGGTATAAAGAGGTGAAATTTCCGACCGCCCCCGAAGCCCTAGTTCATTTTCTTTCTCCCCCATGACGCAGCATCTGCCTCCTCTCTTCCTCTCTCTGGCGACGGTGCAAGCAAGTGGAGCGAGCGGCACTGGCGGTGCGGCTCGTGTCCGGCAACCGCGGCGGCCCGTGCACGTGGCGGTGGAGCCGCTGACCCGCTGCGGCGACCAGCGACCGAGCGAGGCACCCCCTTGCGTGCCGCCTCTCTTCTCTTTCTCCCCCTCGCCCTTCTTCTTCCTGCAGGCTCCCCCAACCTCAAACGTGACAGGGAGGTGCCGCCGGCTCGCCGACGATCGCGCTCCCACAAGGGTGAGCGCGCCGCCGTCGAGCGGCCGCGCGGTGGGGCTCAACGGGCCTACGCACGCGCTCCTCTGACGGCCGGGTTCACAACGGCGGCTGACGGCGAGCGACCTAGCGCCGCGCCCTGGTGAGTCTTCTCCAATCCTCTGCAGGTTACTGTGGCGGTGGATGGGGCTAGGGTTAGGGTTAGGAACATTTTCCCTTTCTGTTCTTCTTTTTGTTTTCTTGATTTTCTTGAATCCGAGCCAAGAGGTTCAAGATCCGGTCGATTTCATTCTTGTTCTTGACCCGGGGGTCAATCTAAGGTTAGGAATCGAGCACGAACTTGGCTCTGACACCATTGAAATTTTCTATGTGGCGCGGATCTAGTGCCCGGATCCCAAAACCACTAGGGTTCTTGGTGAGTGCGTGAATGGTTCATCGATCTCAGATGACAGAGAGAGGGAAAGGAGAGGGAAGTACCTTCGGGTGCATCGATAGAGCGCTTGACCGGCGCCACTTGGGCAACGGGTGTTCCTGTGCGATGCTTGTCGTCGGCCATGGCGATGATGACGCAGAGGGCGATGTTGAGAGGTGACGAAGAGGGCTGGCGTTTCCCTTCACTCCCGCGCCGCGGTGATCGGATCTCCCTGTTTCTGTGTGTGCACGAAGGATGGGCGAGGAACATTGGTTCTCGTGCCTGCCTCGGTACTGTCTGTATATTGGCGCGGCGTGAAAGGGGGCAAAACCATAGGGATAAATGGGCCTTCGATCAAGGCCATTTTCTAGGTTTAGGCCTGGTCGAGACGTCTCCCTTCCAAAGCCCGAGATCAATTCCAGCAGGGACGACTCAAAACCAAGAAGGGGAGAATGATGAGAACATGTACAACATGCATAAAATCAAGGTCCGAAGAAGATGGAGTTTGAAGCCCAATCCGAGTTGAGGTCCAATTTACTCGTGAGGCCGGTTCCGACTGCAGGAGCAGGCCTCACGAAAACGGATGCCCAGGCCACATACGGGCTCCGTTTTGGACGTTCTACGTATTGACGAAAAGCTAAGGAGATAATGTGGTCCCATATCAAAATATGATCGGAGTCGACGGGAATTGACGAAACAATATGACAGGTAGAATCTGCCAGGGTGCCAGTTTTTGGGCCCGTTGGCCTTGTACGCCCTAGGGTTGCTCGATCATCTCTTTACCCGCCCCTAGACTTCTCTCTTGTATAGATTCTGTAACCATCTTTAGAGTTTTTTTTTTTGCTTAATAGTATTTTGTTGTGAACAGTTCGTCGTTCGTGTATCGGTTTGTGGAACCCCAACTTTGTGAGCACAAAATTAATCTTCATTGCGTTTATTACTTGTTCTTGCTTATGTTTTTTCGGTTGCATTGCAGTAACGATAGTTTTCTTAGCGAGATCGATTGCTCGCGTCACACGCTCGATAACTATCGAAACAGTGGTGTTGTAATTGCAAAAACTCATAAACCAACTTATCCATAATTCTCGGAAGATTGGAAACCTCGTTCCGATCACAAGTCTCCTGAAGGGCGAAGGGCGAGTGCAAAAGGAGAGGTAGAAAATCACCGCATTTCCAATCGAGTGCCGAGCAAGTGCGTCTCGTTTTCGTCGACCTCAACTTTTGCCCCTCCACCTAAGGCAAGTCTCCCTGTCCCTCCTGAAACTGATGCTGGGCTCGTAGGATATACTAGGAGTCTCATGATCTCATCTGATGACTGATGCGATGAAACCGGCCGATGCGTCGAGGTTTCCGACCAAGTTCGCTCAGCACTCAACAGGGACGCCGCCGATTCCTCTTTTTTTTTTAAAAAAAAAAACAGCGAACCTGCTGCACCGGCATGGCGGCATGCAATGCAAGCTTTCTAGAACGTAGAAAATTTCGTCCCGGCTGCCTGGATAGGGACGAGTGGCGGGTGATGACATTGTGACAGTGAGATGTACTGTGGCCTACGGGGACGAAGAAATTTTCACGGTGCTCGGCAGCTGTCACGGGGGGCGCTGCTGATTACGCATGCAACGAGGACAGGTGGCCGCAGTTTAAGGCCTAGGATGGACTTTTTTCGAGCTTTCAGAGAGGGAGGAATAAATGCTTTAGAAAAAGAAAAGATAATTTTACAAGTTTCACAATAATTACGGCAATTAATTCAATATACTGAAATCTTAATAACTATAATATGATATATTTAATTTATTAATAACTATCCACCTCCGCCATTAGGAACAACACAATATAACCTTCTGAATCTACGTAGAAATTAGTATACCATGTGAATTTGAAAGATAATCTGAAATAACCTTGTGCCTTAAGAATTTATATTAGAACCCCAAATTTGTAATATTATAGATAATATGAAATAAATGCCTCAAATTTTTACTGCCGTATAGTGTTCCATAATTTAAATTCATTTTTATTGTCATTGGTAAATGATTCATTAACGAAATGATTTTTATGATTGCTAAACTATAGAAATATGCACCTATATATCCCTCGTGCATGCAATCGTGTATATATACTTGGCCTATATGGTTGTGCACAGCATATATGTTTAATTTAAGTAAGTTTTTTTAATGTATTGATGCTGGTAGTAGTTGGTAATTTGAAACATACTTTAAGACAAATTTGACTGCTTTAGATGCAGATTTAAAGAGTTACTTTAGGTCACATATCATAACAGGAAAGATGTGAAATGTAGCTGTAAATTTAGGGAGCTGTTTTATGTCATCTTTCGTAATGGCAGATATGTAATCTAGATGCAATGTGGTGTTTCACCTTTTGTTGTTTTTCATAATGGAAGAAGTCTCTAACTTCTTTTTTTTCCCCAAAAACTGAATACATCGTAAGGCTATCGTGGTTAGCGATATGATGTCTACTAGTCCATCATCTCGTGCCCTCGCATATGTTAAAGTTATAGAAGATATAGATTTAATACTTAGTAATATTAGAAGTGATTATTTAAATTCGTCTTTAGTAATGTCATTGTGGGTAATTTATATGCAAATTTAAAAATTATTTTAATTTATTATTTTTATGATGGAATATTGGAAAATTTATATGCAGGTTTAGAGCTTATTTTAATTCATTTTTTTACAATGGCATTGTGTATAATCTATATGCAAATTTAAGGAGTTATTCAATTCATATTTTATAATGGCATTGTGGGTATTTTTTATATACATTTAGGGGTATTTTAATTCGTATTTCATAATGGCATGGTGGGTAATTTTTATATAAATTTAGATGTTATTTTATCTCATCTTTCATAATGGCATGGTGAGTAATTTTTTAGAAAATATAATAGATCTAATGGTTATTATTATTAGAGCTACATGATGGACAGCCTGATGTGTCTGATTTTTGTGAGATTTTCTAAAATTTATCTTTTTTTTCTTAGTGCGTCTGGTGAGAATTAACGTGGAGGCTAAAAAGAGTCTCCAATTAGTAATAATAGTAAGATGGTTTCTTTTGACAACTTTTAGGTTTTAATTTTATTCTAGCATGTATCATCCCCAATCAATAATAATGAGATACTCGCATATGAGCGACACATAAATTAATATTTAGGTGCAAGACATACCGGAGGATGCAAAATGACACTTTGGTCCTATTTCGATATTACGGTACACATGGGCAATCTGGGTTCTTTGGTTAGTTTTTTTTTCACAATGGCAACGGTAAATAATTTAATAATTAAAAATACCGGTGGATTTGCATTGTTAGGCTATTCCAATAAATTAATCTAACCGTCCATATTTCAAATTTTTTTCTATTTGCAATGTTTTGGACAGCCTAAATGAACTCACTCATGGTCTTATGGCACGACTAATGTGAAGATTATAGAGCATAACATAAGATAAGGTTGGCACGAGAACCTTCTTTCCAATGATTGGAGCCTCCGCTGTCAACTTTTATTTGAGTTTATAAACGATTTGGCGGAATGGGAGTAAGTAGTAACAGTACATCTCTAGGGTCATGTTAATCCATGCACAAGGTGGGCCCGGACCGCAGTCAAACCAGGCACCTCGTGCTCCCTTCTTGCCTGGCCCACGCTTCCAGCAAGGCAGCAAAACATCACAGCGAAGGAGCAAAGCAAAGCAAAGCTGTTCGGCTCACGTCCCACCTGACAGCCTGCTCTGCCTCGCCACCTCCCTTACCTTCCCCCCTCTCTACAAATCTCTCCCTCTCCTCTCTCTCCACGACGCCCATCCCGCGCTCCGAATTTCCCCGAAGAGACGCGCCGCTCTGTCGTCTTCCCGGACGCGCCGTTCGATTCGATCGCTTTGATCGATCAGGCAGGCATGGCCGACGAGACGAAGCAAGAAGCCGCGGCCGAGGTGGTCGTGACGGAGGCCGAGAAGAAGGCGGAGGAGCCCGCCGCCCCGGCGGCGGAGGAGAAGGCGGTGGAGGCGGCCGAGGAGAAGGCCGCGGAGGCGGCTGAGGAGAAGGCCGCGGGCGCGGAGTTGGACTCGGAGGAGGAGAAGAAGGCGGAGGAGGCCGAGGAGGCGGCCGCGGCGGACGAGGCGGCGGTGATCGACGGCACCGGGTCCTTCAAGGAGGAGAGCAACCTGGTGTCCGAGCTGCCCGACCCGGAGCGCACGGCGCTCGCGCAGCTCAAGGAGCTCGTCGCCACCGCGCTCGCCAACGGGGAGTTCGACCTGCCCCCGCCGCCGCCGCCCAAGGAGGAGCCCAAGAAGGAGGAGCCCGCCAAGGAGGAGGAGCCGGCCAAGGAGGAGGTCAAGAAGGAGGAGGAGCCGAAGGCTGAGACGGCAGCCGCCGAAGAGCCTGCCAAAGAGGAGGCCAAGAAGGAGGAGGAGCCCAAGGCGGAGGCGCCGGCGCCGGCCGAAACTGCAGCTGAGGAGGTCAAGGCCGAGGCTCCTTCGCCGGAGGAGCCCAAGGCCGAGGAGCCAGCCAAGGAGGAGCCCAAGACGGAGGCGGCCGCCGAGGAGCCCAAGTGTGAGGCGGCGGTCGATGAGTCCAAGCCCGCCGAGCCGGCGGCGGAGGTGAAGACCGTCGTGGTCGCCGAGGAGGAAACCGCCAAGACAGTGGAGGCCATCGAGGAGACCGCTGTCCCCGCGGCGTCCGAGCCTGCCGCGTCCGCCGAAGCGGAGGCCACCCCGGCGCCGGCGCCGGCGGCCGAGGCGAAGGAGGAGCTCATCTGGGGCGTGCCGCTGGTCGGCGACGACGAGCGCACGGACACGGTGCTGCTCAAGTTCCTCCGCGCGCGCGAGTTCAAGGTGAAGGAGGCCATGGCGATGCTCAAGTCGGCGGTGCTGTGGCGCAAGCGGCTCGGCATCGACGAGCTCCTGGGCGCCGACCTCGGCCTGCCGGAGCTGGAGAACGTGGTGTTCTACCGCGGCGCCGACCGCGAGGGCCACCCCGTCTGCTACAACGTGTACGGCGAGTTCCAGGACAAGGAGCTGTACGAGAAGGCGTTCAGCGACGAGGAGAAGCGGGAGCGCTTCCTCAAGTGGCGCATCCAGCTGCTGGAGCGCGGCATCAGGGAGCAGCTCGACTTCTCGCCCAGCGGCATCTGCTCCATGGTGCAGGTCACCGACCTCAAGAACTCCCCGCCCATGCTCGGCAAGCACCGCGCCGTCACCCGCCAGGCTCTCGCCCTGCTCCAGGACAACTACCCCGAGTTCGTCGCCAAGAAGGTTCCCTCCTATAACTTGTCGTCTTCCTTTTCAATTTTCACCGACCGGATCATCTCATCCTACAGTCCATAGCCCAAAATTTAACAGCTTTCAGCTAAATTCCCGCATGCTCAGAAAGTTATTGCGCTGCTTGGTTAAAAATGGGATCTTTAATTCTGTACGGCATCATGCTTCTTTCTGCCTAGTAAAGCTCTGTAATGAAAGTACTGACTGGTGACTAGAAATGGCGGTGCAACCGTGCAAAGCAAAGCCGGCCTAAGGATCATTTCCACCCTTCCTGTTTCCCTTTTTTTTTTTCACGGCACTGCCTGCCAGTCTTGCGTAACTGCTGCACATGCTTCTTGCGTTAAAATGGCATACAGTACATCAGGTGCTGAATGATTTTTCTGAATCGGTGAAACGAAATTGATGAATTGGTCGGATGATTGACCAATTTCAGGTGTTCATCAATGTGCCCTGGTGGTACCTTGCCGCAAACAAGGTTATGAGCCCATTCCTGACTCAGCGCACCAAGAGCAAGATCGTGTTCTGCAGCCCTGGCAAGTCCGCGGAGACCCTCTTCAGGTATGCAGTCTTGCTCGCTCGCTCACAAAGATTTATACCAATCAACAGTACGTGTTTGTTAGACCGTACTGTATATTCAGAATGTACATTCTTACACATTTATCGAACGCTCGGCCGCGTCGAATTTGATCCAGATATATCGCGCCGGAGCAAGTTCCCGTGCAATTCGGCGGGCTGTACAAAGAGGATGACACCGAGTTCTCCACCTCGGATGCTGTCACCGAGCTCACCGTGAAGCCATCCTCCAAAGAGACCATCGAAATCGCAGCCACCGAGGTCCGACCTGCCGTCTATTTCTGTATCTGTTCTTCATTGTACCATTGCGTGTGTCTGTGACTGACACTGAATGCGCGGCGGCCTCGTCTGCAGAGCTCGACGGTGGTGTGGGAGCTCCGCGTGCTGGGGTGGGAGGTGAGCTACGGCGCGGAGTTCACCCCCGACGCGGAGGGCGGCTACACCGTGATCGTACAGAAGACCCGGAAGGTGCCGGCCCACGAGGAGCCGATCATGAAGGGGAGCTTCAAGGCCGGCGAGCCCGGCAAGGTGGTGCTGACGGTGAACAACCCGGCGTCGAAGAAGAAGAAGCTGCTGTACCGGTTCAAGGTGAAGGGCGGCGCCGCCCCGAGGAGTCGGCCTGAGGCATCATCCTGATCGCCGATCGCCCCCGCCAGGTCCATACCATACCGCCACCACCATTTGAACATGTTGCATGATAGGAGAGGAGAGGACAATAAGAGTGATCAGTTTCTTGGTTTGTTTCTAGGCCCGTTCTGTCAGTGTCTCTCGGTTCTTTGATTATTTGTTGGCTTGCTGTTCCTTTTTTGGGGTCGCGTCTGTATGCGTTTACTTGAATGAAAAAAAAAACAAAGTGAGCTTGTTCGATGAGATAGCGACGGGTTCTTGAGGCCAGTCTTGGGCGGATGCGGGGAGGAGGACTGACGGGCTCAAGAACAGTTGCTGCTCTGCTGTACATCTTTCTGTCTGTCTGTACATTTTCATGATCCGATGGATTCTCTTGCATACCATACCAACACCAAACACTGTGATTTCAGAAAGCATTGAGCACGTCTGATTTGTCGTCTCCGCCGTGACTCTGTCGCCGTTGCCGGCGGCGGCCATGTTACCCCCACATGTTGCTCCGGGGATTCCATTCTGTCGCTGTCCTCGGTGCTCTGCATTTGGCACCCGATGATACCGGGCGGGCTGCTTCTCAAAGACCAGCCCCATGGACGTATACGTCAGTTTGCAGCTAACCTAGTAGCTAGTACAGTAGTAGTATGTATGTACGTATGATTTAAATGTTAAAATAGGCGTCGCAGCATCTCTTTGCAATTAATCATCAGGTGCCACCAGGCAGGCTGTAGAACGCCGTGAGGCTTTAGCACCGATTCCAGCGTGTTTATGCTGCTAATGATGGGGCGCTTAGGTTTGGTGGTGGGACATAATGCCAGGCTGTGATTCCAATCACCCAGTCAAGGGAAAGCAAGGAGCCAAAGGCCAAACAAAAGCACAGCACAGCAGGGCAAGCTAGCTGTAGACAGACGGATGGATGGATTTGTAGCAGTAAGAAACAGGCTAGATGAGAATGTTTGCGAGGAGGCTGCTGCTATGCCTGCCTGTGCATGGAAGGAATGAAGAAATCTGCACTTTGACCATGGCAGTTTTACCATAAAGACCAAAAGGAGGCGCGGCGCCGGCGCCGGCGCCAGTGAGCCATGATGCGTGTCCAGCGCGGCCACGACGCCATTATCCCCGACCTGCACGAATAATAGAGGGGACAAGCTGTGCGTTGCCCCATCTTTATCTGGGCCGGCGGGGCTCTCCGCTGGCTTCTTCGGTGATGAGGGAGAGCGCGCGCCTAGCAGCTCATGATTGATGGCACTGCCACGCCATGCGCAGAGCTGATCACCGTGAATCAGGAACCATAGGTTGGTTGGAGACTTAATCCGTAGGTGAATCCAGCAGCTCTCACCGTACATCTCTTTCGTATTACTATTCATCTTTTTATCTACAGTGCAGAACTGTACTGTAACAGTGCGATATTTAATTTTAGGTTCTTATATGGAGGCATCCTTAGATTCAGCCTTATCACAGTACGTTTCGACGAGGAAGGCTAAGGCTGTGCACACCGAGGACTAATTTGGTAACTTTTTTTCTCTTAGAAAATGAGAGAATTTAGAAGAATTGAAGGGAAAATAAACTAATTTTTTCTTCTTCTCCTCCATTCTCTACGGGAAATGGGTTTGCCAAACTAGCCTTGAGGGACGGTAAACGGGATGCAGTCTAGTTTATAATCCTCAAGCGCTGCAGCGAAGGGGCGCTACTCGGCACGGCAATATATTTAGCGTAGTATGGAAGACGTGCCACCCTCCCCTCTCTCTCCTCCACGTCGACGCACAGAGGCGGGACTAACGGTCGGGGTTGGTGTCCACGCCCGGACGAAGAGGCACCGTGAGGAAGGGGTGCAGCTAGGCGGCGCAGATCTGGCGGACGTGACCGGCGGCGACGGGCGCGCCTCACCTTGGCCGTCGGCGGGGAGGCTAAGGCGCAGCGATAGCGCCATCGCTCGAAGCGAAGGAGGTCGTCAACGGGGAGGCGAGGTTACCACTTCCCCTCCGCGCAGGGGTGAATTTAGAGGTGTTTATCGGGGTTAGCCGACCCCGATAACATTTTAAAATTCTTGATCTCTATCAAACAGTGAAATTGACCCCGGCGACCCCGACGATATTCAAGCCTAGATTCATCACTGCGTCTGTGTCGCCCGCTGTCTTTGCCTATGCGCTGGCGGATTCGGAGTGCGACGCGGCAGCGGCCGACGGATTCTCTCACACCTCCGCCTCCTCGCTCCAGATCTGATAACGGGGAGGCCGACGGTGCCGTGGGAGTTCCCGCGTGGGTGGTGGCCGCCGATCTCACACGCGGTGAACGACGGGCGACGAGGAAGGGTAGGCGCGTGGCGGCCGGAGAGGAAGGGGACCGGTGGGGAAGAGGAGAGGAAGAGGCGGCTGTCGCAAGAAGGGGGAGGAGGCGGCGCGGGTGAGGTGAAACGGTAAAAATAATTTAAAAGTGTGGTAGTTGATATAAAGTGGAAAGTATAGAGTTACACGAACAATGATGATTGTTGATTGTATTTCAAAATATTGATAACTAGAATGGAGAGATTTTTTTTTTTAGAGTGGACAGCTAACATCAGAGCTGCCTCGACATGCGGAACTGCCATGTCATCGATTTTTTGGCGTTCAGTTTGCAAACGGCTTGGGCGGCGGCCGACGGAGGGTGGGTAGAATGCGAGTCATCGTCACGCAGCTGGGAGCAGGAGGAGCCTGCATGCCCACCGTCGCCCCTCCATAGTCGCCATCGTTGTCGTCTGTCATCTTCTTCTTCCATTTAAACTGAGAGACGGATGCGCGTCGTTGTGCACGGATAGTCCAGGAGACCCAGAACTGTGATAGTAAGTTGCAAAGCTGCAGTAGCGCGGTGTGCCGTTCCTTCTCCTGGACCAGCAGCTAAGCTAGCTCATCAGCGTTGTCGTGACGTCTCCGGTTCCATCGATCGGGACCAATGGCCGGGGACAGTTAATGAGCTAGCCCCGCCATACAATATGCTGCTGCTCCCGCGGCCGCGCACGCCGGTCCTTCCTAGCGTCGTGTCGTGCGTGCCCCACGGTCCCTTCCGCGCAGAGGAGAGGAGACGAGACGAGAGAGAGGAGCGCGTGCGGGCTTTGGACGAGGCATGCAGTGGCGCACTGGACGCCGGACAGGTGCCGTGCGTGCGGCCTCGATCGTCCATGATGGCATTTCCCGGCCGCGTGTCGCACGGTGTTTTGCCGACGGCGCCGCCGCACCGCACCACCACCGGTCCACCAGAATGAAGACCAGCGCGCGGTCCCTTGGATCCTCGTCGCTACTCTCGCTAGCTACCACAGTAGCGTGGCACCGTGCCGACGATCCATATAGTTGCGTGCACGCTCCGCATGCCGAGAGTCCGAGGCCGATCTTTGCTGAAACTAACCCAGAACCTGCCGCTACGTTTTGACCTGATGATGAGCTTTTGCTGAGTGCCCTTCTTCTTTATATCGAGCAAAAGGCATGCGCGGCCTACGTATCGTTTTTGTCGAGCATGGTGGGTAAAGCTCTTTCTTTGGGCGTATGCGCGGGAACGGCACCGCAATTTAAAGCTGGCCATCAGGCCATCCATCGATCTGCTGACTCGACCGCAGAGTTTGCTTGCGTGCATTGCATGCAGGTGCCCGTTGGGGGTGTGTTCAGAAATCAGAATGCGCAGCGTGGCGAGCTGAGGTACCTAGGTCGATCGTTTGACGACACCGAGTCAGGAATCTAGCTCTAGCCTCTGGCTTTCAGTTATCCACTTGATCGATCAAAGCATGGAGGAGGGAAAGTGAAGCGATCGACAGAGAAAGCGAGTGGCGCATTCGATCGGGAAAGCACAAACATGTTTGGGGAACCGGCAAAGCTGGTTAAACAGTTGCTGCCAACAGGCAGCAAATATGTTCGGATAGTCGACGATTCCATGTAGCTGCATCTCTATCACATGCAGTAAGTACGCAATATACCGGTAGCAGCAGCAACAATGCCATGCCTGAATATGCCATACGCACTGCCACTCCTGTTCTTTAATTAAACACTTGCAGTAATCAAGAATTCATGATGTATGAAGTTCCCGTTCACTCGTAACTTGCTGCGTTAAAAAAACCATCCCTTTGGACAATGGATTCACTGCACGCAAATCAAAGCTTCAGAAAGGCCAGCGCTTCAGGTGCATATTTGCCTTTGCCTACCTGTGAAGCCGACCAAAAGCTCCGCGATCGCGCCAAAAGATTCTTCTCCATGGTACCTGTTTTTCTTGGGTTTCCAGAGCTCGGTTGGACCTCACAGTTGTCCAAGTCGGCACTATAATTCCTTTCCTCTCTTTTTTCTTCACTCCATCCATAGGTCGGCCGAGAGCCCGAGATGATCGATGAATGATGCTTTCTGTCGTTTGTTTCTGGGCCGGTACATTGGGCTGGACTGCTCGAGGTCACATCGGCCCATGTGCTTCTCTAGTGAACAGTCCTGATTTGTCTAATGGAATTGGTGGGAAAGAATAGAGCCTGTTCGGTTCTGGGCCACAAGTTACCACACCACAAATGAGGATTGCGATGGATGTGGCCACTGTTTAGCTCGCCACCTAGCCCTGATCATGTGTGTTTGGGGCAGGGTAAGCCCGACGCCTGCTTTTGTTGGCCCGCGCCCGACCTGACCCGGACGTTGGGCTGAGTTTTTTTGGCACGGGTCAGCCCATTGCATGGTCCGTGCTGCTCGCCGTCCCTCTGTTGCGGCACCTCGCGGTCGCGGGTCTCTTCCCCTCCACCTGGGTGGGCCAAATATCTGTCCACTCATCCCCTCCCATTTTAAGTTTTTCATTATTGGATCTAATTTCTTGTTTGGTACATATTTAATTTCAAATAGGCCCAATTTATGTTTCACAAAAATAATACTATGTATTTATAAAAAAATATTTTAAACATGCAATTTTGATGTTCTATGTGAACTAGAAAAATATTCAAATCTCTGTATTGAAATATTCAAACTTTATATGAAAAATATTCTATTTTTATATAATTTTTTTTAGATTAAAAAATATTCTATTGAAGAAAAATAAGAAATATTCTAACTATGAGAATGAAATATTCTACCTTCACAAAAGAAATATTCTACTTCATAAGTAAACTAAAAAAATATTCTATCTTTATGAATTAAATATTCCACCTTTGTAAAAACAACAATCTATCTTCAGAACGATAATATTCTTTGTACTGAAAAAATTATAAAAATTAATAAACAAAAATAAAATATGTATTTTTAAAAAGGGATAAAAAGAAAAAAATTTAGTTAACATGAAAAAACTACAGTGGAAAAATAATATATGGGCCCAATAATAGCCTAAAATAGAAGAGAGGGAAGGATGGCTGGACGATGATCCAATCCACCTGGGTGGATCGGAAGATTCTCGGGTCGCATGTGCATGCCCAATCGTCCTACTCCTACAGCCACTCGATGTTTGGAATTCCGGATGCTACCAAGTGGGTCACGGCACCTTGGTGGTTGGTAACTTGGTGTCATCATGCCATGGTCTGGGATCTTATGGGGATTGGGGTGGCCGCTTTTGCTTCTTGTGTGGTGGTGAGAAAAGAAAAGGATTTGTGGGAGCTGAATATGTGTTGGGCACTTGGGCTAGTGGCACTATTGTGCAGCCCCACCCATCCTTTTCTTATGGGTCGGAGGAATACATTTAGTATTGTGCAGCCCAAAGTCACACATACTAAAGGTGTTCCTTTGAAGTGGCAATGGAAATCCGATGGACTTCTTTTTTTCTCGGGCCTACGGGCTAAAAGAACAGGTCTGTGCCCGACCCAAAAAGACATGGGTCGGGAGACATGGGTCGGGAATGGCAACCCGCACCCGCCGGATGTGTTGATCAAGTCAAGACGAATCAGGTTCTTTTCGGTTGGGGCGGATTGGGCTCGTCAGGTCAAGTAGCGGTGAAAACGGGACGGATAGCAGGTCATCCCGTATCCTGTCCTAATGTATTTCAATCGGATTCGGGATCGGATATGGATAGTTTGAAATAGGACGGATATGGATACATGGACCGGATATTTATCCGGACGGATAACGGACGGATATGGATATTAATTGGCCGGACACATACAGATATCGAATATTTGTTGGATAATGCATGAAATGCTTATCATTTTCTACAATAAAGTCCTTGCATCAGCGCATAAGACCACTAATCATGAGCATTGCATATAACATAGATCAACATGACAATATAACAATAAATTTAGATCAGACAATAGGCCAACACAATAGTTCAGATATAATGACAAAGTTTTAATCACATAATTGCAGAGAGTTTGAGAATCACTTGTTTCCTTATATGTCTACATAATTTTTTTAATAAGACAAATAGTGAAATTTTGTTTTATTTAAATATGGAGGGAGTATAAAAGATCGACACATGTGACCCTATGAGCGTATAACATATAGTGACATTTTATATTGTAAATGCAACACGTTGACATATAGTTTGTACACGTTACTAACTAATTAACATGCTAAATAACTTATTTTGATTATTTCATCACCAAGATGGCTTTAAACAAAAAAAAATGATGAACTACAAAGTTGTAGATCTCGTCGAGCACTACAATTTTCATATAAACTTTATTTTCATACGAGTTCATATGTGAAAGTTAAGATTTTTTATAAGTATTAAATATAAAAAAAGAAAAAATAGGTACCCGAACCCCGGGTACCCGTATCCACCCACCTATCCCGGGTATTGGCTGTCCCGTATTTGGTGCCCTATTATCCGAGTAGTACCCGTATCCGTCCTAGGATGCAAAAATACCCGTATCTGTATCCGAATTTTTGTCCCGTTTCAATACCTGTATCCGATACTAGCTCCGGGTACCCACCCCGTTTTCACCCCTGTGGTCAGGTGGCCATGATCAGGTCTATGCCGCTGCTTCTCTACACCGGTTTTTTTCACTCCGCAAAATCATGGCACGCCCCCAATCCAAAATTTCCCATCACTCCACATGTTCCCTTAGATATCTTCACCCTTCCTCTTCTGAATCCCTTTGCCTTCCCAATTGCTCAGTTGTATCCATTATGAATCCATCCATCCTTCCATATCGCTCGCCCCTACATCTAGGCTGCATCTATGGGCGGCGACGCACCCTCCGCAACAGCCATCTTCGAGGTTCGGACCCCACCACACCCTCTCATCACTCCAATCCCCGTGTCCACTGAACTAACACAACCCAATCTAGGTCCCCCACCGCTCCATCAACAACACATCCCATGAGTAGACATGAGCTCGCCACCTCCTATCTTGACACCCGCCTCCACAACATCTCCCCCTTCAGCTAAAATTAATAATAGGCGTGACTACAAAACAATTAAACACTAAAAATAACTAATTAAGATAGTACCAATATAACTTTAAATAGAACATTATAGATTGATTTTATTTTTGCATAAAATAGGACATTATATATATATATTTAAAATAGATTACTTATGTCTCTTATGAATTACTTTGATTTATAAAAAATTACTTAAAGACATTTCTTAAATCTAGTTTGATAAATTTTATCCCCCATAAACTATCCCCACTCGCACATAGTATTAATCAGTTGTTTGAAACATCAAGCAATTTACGATAGGAGGCAGTACGATCAAAAGATAAATACCCTAGGGCCAGTTGTTGCTCATTGTCTGCTTGGCAGTTGGGACCTCTCTAGCTATGCCTCCAAATTCTGACTTCAACATGGTAGAGGGTTAGCTCACTGACTACTGTGACTTCTTCTCTTTTCTCACTGGTGGTTAGTGAAGGATCCAATGATAAAGGAAAAGAAGGCTCGTTGGAGAGACACAACGAGGGATAGGCGTCGGTTGGTGCAACCTATCCGCGGTAATTGGAAAAGATCAAGGGCGCACGGTGTGACATGATGCCATTTCGCGAGTACTACCCAACAGGTAAACGCCACTTGTGACTCGTACGTGTGGCTAGCAGATGGGCTTCCACTGCAGGATATGTTTGGCTAACGTTGGGTCACCGGTCTTATTCTGCTGTTTTCATGCCTTCAACGGCAGGCAGTATGGCTCGTCAAATCTACTTTTTATTCTGACGACGCTGCTCGCTGCAGATTAATATGGTTCAATTACCTTCTTTCATCTCGGAGACCCCGTCTTATCATGCACACAAACTCTAGCAGCGTCTATCTGACAGCGAAACCTCTCGGCTTTGTAAATCAAGCATACTTACAATGTTCGCACTGTTGATGCCTGTCTGAAAGAGAGGAATACAGATTAAAGGAATAGAAAAAAACATAAAAATGAAAGAAAAAAAAAACTAAAGAACTATAGAAATTCAAAACACAGAAATAGAAAGATCGGGCTGTTTGGATTGTAGACGGAGGAAGACAGGCGAGACAGAAACGTAGCGAGTGTTCCCTTCAATCGGAGTGGATTTTTTGAATCCTATGTTTTGTGTATCGTTGGTTCTCTTTCCTCTGGAAGGGAAAGGTTGGTTCGCTCGTACCAAACACGCATGTTCGTTTCCTTTCATTTGTAAGGGCGTGTTTGCTTGTCTTGACTGCTTGCCTCGCTTGCCCTCGCCAGGCAAGGCTCGCCTTGCCCATGCCGGATAGCGGATCTCGCTCTCCTCCAAAAGCACGACAAAACTTGCCAGCGCACTCCCCGAGAAAAGCTTTGCTTCGGTTCCAAACGCACTATCCGCCTCGGGTCCTGGGCAAGCGAGGCAAAAACGAGTTCTGCTTGAGAATCAAACACGCTCTAAGTTATTTCCGTAGCCTTCCCGTGAGGTTCTTTTGCACCAAACGGGCCGCTACTAGCAGAAAGAGGATCGGCTCTCGTGTCTGATACTCTGACGTCGACGACGATGACAGCACACACCTGCTGGATATATGCACCTGAAGTACGTGGGGGTGGGGGGCAGATTTCATCGGCTAATGAACTGTAGCGTGATAGAAAAGGACCATAGATCGATGATAGATCTAGATCGTGATAAACTTGCATGGATCGAGAAGCAAAGCTGCATTTGGACACAGACTATACACACCGACTGGACTGTCCGGCTGCCGCCGTTGACGTTGACGTCGAGCAATCAATTCCATGGCGCAAAACTCCAATCGAAAAAGGGCCTGAGGGACTAGCACGCACCCCGGCATACACTTGGGCACTTGGCGCCGGGGACAGACCGACAGACACGGTAGTCGGCAGGCTAGCTTTGCCGCTTGCGTGGACCGGCCGGGCCCCAATCACATGTCCACGTCGGTATGCAGTGCACCATTCCATACGCCCAGCCTAATAGCGGCGATGGACCGATGGATTAAACTGTGCAAAGCGTACAGTTTCTGAGGGAAAATCGCGGTCGCGGAGGATTCTCAGCCACAACCACCGGTCTCAACCGACCGCGCACAGCTTCACCGATCGGCTGCGTACAAAATCCACGCAGCTGCTGACCTGCAGGTCGCTACTCTGCTGCGCCTGGCGGTCACTGTCGTGAGTGTCGCCCCGGCCGGACAGACAGCGCCACCTTCCCTCAGATCTCCGCCCATTATTGATGCGTGGCTTCATAATTTCGATGCCATGACTCTGGTCTGATCTGATCTGATCCTCGCTTTACTTTTGCCTTTCTCCGATCCGCCGCCGGCCCTGACCCCCCGGGCAGCAGGCTGCCACAAGGCCAAAAGCTCGCATCTTCTTGTATAAATCCCCCAGATAGTGTTGCTATGCTGCTGCGGGACGAAAAGGCATAGTCTTCTAGCATTGCGCAATATAATGAAGAGCTCGAGCTTGGAGAGCAGATCCGGCTCGGGGTCCGGCGGCTGCTCGGCCGGTTCGTCCGGAACTTCTGCTTCGTCGGGGTCCGGAACTTCTGGCTGGGGGTCCGGCTCCTTCAACCTCCGGAACCTGTCCAAGGTGATCCTGCCGCCGCTCGGCGTCGGCGGGCCGTCCGGGCACAGCCAGCCCCATGCCGGCTCCGACAAGCGGGTCATCTCGCCGCTCGACTCCAGATACAGGTGATGATGCGAGGAGCGATATGCGTGCGACCGGTCTGGTGAGTTTGACATGGCATGGGATGGTGCGTGTTCCAGGTGCTGGGAGACGTTCATGGTGGTGCTGGTGGCCTACTCGGCGTGGGTGTACCCGTTCGAGGTGGCGTTCCTGAACGCGTCCCCCAAGGGCGGGCTGGAGCTGGCGGACATCGTCGTCGACCTCTTCTTCGCCGTCGACATCGTCCTCACCTTCTTCGTCGCCTACATCGACCCCAGGACCCAGCTCGTCGTCCGCGACAGGAGGAAGATAGCCTTCAGGTACGGTACGCCTCGCACTGAAGCTAGCCTGCATCACACACACCATGACGTTTCCACGGCCTTGCATTGCTATCATACGGCCGTTTGTATGAGAGGCCGATCGATCCGTGAGATAATAATGGTATGGTAGTTCTTGGTGTTGTTAGATTAGCTGGCCGGATTTCCCTTCTGATCATTCATTGCCTGATGGGCCATGCGTGCTGGTTTGTTTACAAGTTATGCACATGCTTGTTGCCGTAGTTATCACACCCTTAGGATCTGTTTGGAACGTCGAAACTTTTCCGGTTGCTACGTTGTTTACCTGAAATTGAATTGTTTCTTGTAAAATTCATACGTTCTAAATAGGTCATAGCATAGATGTATCGTCATCAATTTGGTCTAGTTAATATTCTGTGATAAGGAGATTTCGAGAAGTGCACGTGGCTACATTTTAGTCCAGAAATTAAAGCAACTATGGAAATCATTTCACGACTTAGGTCAATAAATCATCATGATACCGAGGATTACTGAAAGAGGAGAAAAGGAAAGATTGTCATTAGTAATCAATATCTAGAGTATACGGGGCCCAAAGCCAAATTGCATTATTGATTGTCACATCTCTACTACACCGTACGCATTTGGTTGGTCAAGGTGTGGCCTTCCTAGGCCCGTTGATCGGACGCGAGCAGTACAGAGCTAGTATGTGCAGTTTGCACAGACACGGCGTGCAGCTCTCGGAGGCCCGGACAGCACGCACAGATGACAGGACCACATCGTCACCAAAAATAGTGGTAGGTATGGTTTGCTGCTTTCCTCATGTGTCCTGTGTGACGGATTCGATATTCTGGGTGCACGCCAGCAGCCGGGTGCTCATGAGCCACGCAGTTAATACTCCTACGTCATTAATTGTCAGATTTTGGTATTTCTATATATTTCTGTGAAATTTCTGCCGTGGTTTCT